>APFE031585754.1:90161-123975 GCA_000404065.3 Pinus taeda | reverse complement strand
AAGATAGGAAGTAACTCTTACCTTCCAATATACGAAGTTTGTCCCATCAAAAATCGGTGGCCTGATTGATGCTTCCCTTTCGTAGTTGGTCATGATGATAGATCTTCCTTAAAGCGATCAAGCTTCTTCTAAAGGACCTGCTCTGATACTAATTGTTGGAAATAATACTGAGAGGGGGGTGAATTAGTATTATCAAATTCTTTTCAATATACCTTCCAGATTTATACTTTAATTTATTCTTCGGATATTGATCATTAGTTTGTATGTCAGTACCATATAATAATGAGCAAGAACAAGAAAGACAGATAATCACACCAAGGAACACCAAATATAAGGTGGAAACCCAATGTGGGTGAAAACTACCAGCTGCAATATGTCTCTATCTTCTTTCAATTAGAAACTTCTTTTACAATGATTTTGTACTGATGCAATCCTTTATCAGTATGCAGGCTGCAACCTACAGAGAGCTAAAACCCTCTCTCGTTTTCCAGTCTCCCCTGGAAGGGAGCTACAACCCCCTGTGCTCTTTTTACTTCTTTAAGGACCGTGTTTCATGAATTTTCAAACTGGATCCATGGACATCAAATAATCATAAAGTACATATGAATCAATCAAACTCCTTATACAATCAACCAATGAATCACCCAATTTCTTAGAATGTTGTAAACAGAAAGGCAATACTAGTAAACTAAACCTAGAACTCTGCAGCAAATAGATAAAAGGCAGCCAACAAATACTTCAAGGAAAAATCTGCAACTTGACCAATATAAACCTGCGGATATTCGCAGCTCCTCTGTGTCTAGACTATACAGATCCGCACCTGATCTTTCTTGTGCTCTGCGTACTTCTGCTCAGATACGCACCTGTACTGTCTGTTTGACAGCGTACCTCTGCACTGTGTCTTCTTCTGTGCTGTGTACCTTGCAATTCACCTTCTAATTCTCTGCGTAGCCCACGCTTTGCACCCTCTTCTTCGCTGCGTATTTCCGCACTGCGCCTTCTTCTGCACTGTGTACCCCCGCACTGCGATTTCTGCTACGCTGCATACCCCCACACATACGCCGTGGATCGCCTGCAAACCTCTGATTAGGGCCAAATTAACAATCCTCCAATGTGCCACAGTCAGTCAGATCCACAGATTTGTGCATGCACCTGAGAGATCACGACTTATCAATAGATTCGCCTTAAGTTTTCTCCTTGATTTAGATCTAGCTTTAAAAACCAATCACCCAAAGTTTCAGATCTTAAGATATTCAAATTTCACAAGTGTGTGGCCAAGAGATCTCCTTTCCTTTTTATAGGCAAGCCTTTCACAATACCACGGTCCAAAACCATAATAACACAATACCATGAACCCAATACCTTGGATCAATATTTGTAGATGCAAAACCACAGACCAAAACCATAGGATCAAATATGTCGGGCTAAATACCATGAACCATTCATAAATATTCCCACGTGCACGCGCTTTTCTGCATTGAAGTGAGTGAAACTGAGGTCCACACCTTTTGAACGGAGAACCTGCGTGTATGTCCGCACTCCTTGGTTGGCGTACCTGCGGGTCCGCAGCTTCTTCTAGGATTACCCATGGGTATCTTATTTTCCATGATTATGAGTGCCTTAACTGAGATCTGCCACTAGAGTGAGTTGCCATCAAGTACAACATGGAGAACCTGCGTGTATGTCCGCACTCCTTGGTCGGCGTACCTGCGGGTCCGCAACTTCTTCTAGGATTACCTGCGGGTATCTTATTTTCCATGATTTTGAGTGCCTGAACTCAGATCTGCCACTAGAGTGAGTTGTTAGAAAATTATATATTACGGAGCAATGGAACACATAAAATATTGTAGAAATATAAACACAGAAAATGCATAAAACAAGAGAGACACATATATACATGGTTCACCCAGTTTGGGTTACGTCCACCCCGAACAGCCAGTCCTTCCTTTCTATTATCCAGCAAAATGAAGAGACACAACCTACAGCAAATCTGCTGTAATATCCTCTGTTTTCTCTCACAGTCTCACCTCTCTGTTTTTCGCTCACACGCAGAATACACATCTATTACACAGCCTCAAATACAATGCCCTCATACAAAGAGAGGGGTTGCCTTCTAGGGAAAAATACCATAAAATAAACATAAGTTCTACCGTCAGATCATCCGCCTAATGAACGGCCCAGATTGACTAGAAATTATTATACTTTTACAAGGAAAATTTACATCAGTTTTTAGCTTCGAGGGCGCTTCCCCCGAGCCCCCGCCGGGGGACTACTGGCCCCTGGACCCCCCAGCCGGGGGTGATCGACCCCCCCGGACCCCCGCGGGAGGGAAAAGTCCCCCTCGCACCCCCCCCCATGTGGAGGGGTGTACAAACTTCCTGGGGTATACATCCGGCTGAAACAAAGACCTCTGAACAATCATGCTCCACACACAACATGAGTTGCCATCAAGTACATCACCTGTACCATAGAGCCAAACTAGAATCATAATGCCAACATCCTCTTCAACTCCCTATTTTCATGTTGTAGTTGGGAAATAACCTAATGTTCCTTCTTTTGTTCTTGTAGTTTTGAAATACCCTTATCTTCATCATTAGAAATAATATCCTCTAGTATGGTATCTAGAACTTCATTTGACTGCTCAAGTGTTTGTTCCAAAGGCAATTTATTTATAGTAGCTCTAGTGAGTGGATTTTTGAGAACCTCCACTACCTCAGAAGAAAAGTGCAACTTTTTACCCTTTATGGTTTTGATGGATCAAATGAAGTTGATGGCCCATTTACTGAACTTTCAACTGGTGATTTCACATCTCTTGCCATATACGAAGCAGTATTTTTTTTACTCCAAGGGCTAGTTTTTAACTCAATTTCCAACTTTGATGAATCTAAGAATGCCTTCCATGTTTTGTTTTTCTTGTTCAATTATTCCGCCACTAAAAATTTAGTTAAAGATAAATGAGACATGATGGGATCCACTTAAATTTTCTTACCTTTAACCTTATCTTCCATCTTACTAAGGCTTCTGAACAAACAGAAAGGTAGATTCAGAGGGTTTTTTCCTATGAAATGCATCAATAACCTAAAACGATACTAATAGATTCTCCCAAATCTTGTTGCATTGTGTTATATTCTTTAGGAGGGTCACAGGGGGTTTGAGGGGGTGAGTAGCCCCCCTCTACGGGGTTAGGGGCAATGCCCTGGGGAAATTGTTTTTGGACCCTATATTAGGTGGGGTGAACCTACCTATGGTTTTGTGCATGGTTTTCACACATGGTTTTGGGCGTGATGGTTTTCATTCCATGGTATTGGATGCTTCTGCATGTATATATATATGTATTGTAACATTGAAAGTAACATAATGAAAAATCAAGCTAGTAGTCCCGTTTTTGGGATCTAGTGGAAAATCTTTGTGTATATGTGCTTTATGTGTTATGCTCTCGCATTGTTTATTTTCTATTCTTAAAATTCATATGCAGGTAATTTATATATGGGGTTAAAACCTACATTTGGTATCAAAGTTGCTTTGGATTCAAGGGGATGCCTTTGTTGCTGAGGGGTTTCGCTTGGGCCTATGGTAGACCTTGTTTAGTGGGATATCTATGGGATCGATTTTGGTGGTGAAAGAGGATGGCGAGCAATGGAAAGATAGAGATAGAGAAATTTAATGGTCAGAGTTTTGAGTTGTGAAAAATCAAGATGGAGGATCTATTGGTGGATAAAGATCAGTGGATCGTAGTAGATTCGGGCACTAAACCAATGGGAGTGTCAGATGAAGAATGGAAGAAGTTAGATAGGAAGCCAAAGAGAACAATACCATTATGTGTCTCAGATTGAGTATTGTTGAATGCATCAGGGGAAGATATGACTAAGGCTTTGTGGGTAAAGTTTGGGACTTTGTACCAATCTAAGTCTTTGGTGAATAAATTGTTCCTACAGAAAAGGTTGTATAACCTAGGGATGAAAGATGGAGACTCGGTGGCAGAGCATCTGAACGCATTTAATACTGTGGTAAGTCAATTATTATTTGTTGATATTAAAATTTCAGATGAAGATAAGTGCATCAATTTGTTGTGTTCTCTACCAGATTTGTGGGATAGTTTGGTTATTAGAATAGGTAGCAATGCAACTTCCTTTTAGTTTGATGAAATAGTCTCATGTTTGCTAATGGAGGAGATGAGATAGAAAAATATGGAGAGATAGAATGGTGATGCCTTGTTTGTACGAGGACACTCCCATAACAGAAACAAAAATAAGTCATCGAGTGGGAGATTTAAATCTCCAAGAAAACCTGTAAAGGTGGTGTGCTGGAAATGTGAAAAGGAAGGGCACATCAAAAGGGACTGTAAATCTAAAGCTCCTAAAAAAGGAAAGGGATTTGATGATGCTCCTTCTGCAGAGGCAAAAACCACCTTAGATGAAGGTGCGAATGTGTACTTGGATTCTTCAAGTACACATGTAGATCATAAGGAATTGTTGGCTTGAGGGGGCTTGACCGAGGTTCAACATTAATTATCCAAACAAATCCCTAGACTACTGGCCCTTTTGGCATCAGCCTGTGGAGCATGGATAGAAGTCTCACTCGAAGCAGTATGGGGGGATGCTGGAACCAAGTTTCCACACGCTGATATGGTTGTGATGTTGTTTAATTCCCTCTATCCCTACCTTCATGTAGGTTGTTTCGCTTTAGGTCTTGCAAAACTACCCTCTTATTCCACCCTTTAATGCCTCCACAAGAGTGTATGATTGACCTTCGGGCAGCCCTATCCTGCGACTCAGGAACTTTCGCGCTGCTATGGTAGTGCACTAAGGAGATCCTCAAATTAGTCTAATTAACTTACTTATCTTATCAAACAATTATAGTTAACACTGTGTAAACAGATATCCTAAATTGTGATCAGTTTTCCAATATAATTACATTCATTCACACATCATATATGTTAAGATGCATCAACACAACAAAGACACAAAAATTTCCAAATATGTTCCTTTATTGATAACTTTCAAGTGTTTACAGACTCTTTTCACCCTGTGCACACAGCTTCAGGGGTCTGCGCACTCAACTATGGACTTCTACCCTAGGCCTCTGCACACTCAACTGTAGAGTCTCTACCTACGCTATAGCCCAAGACTTAGAATTCTTACTTTAGAGCTATGAATCTCTTACATTATTTCCATTGTGTCTCTACAAAACTACTTGGAGCTTAGCTCTTTTTATATAATCCCATGGTCTGAGGACCTCACGCCTTTTTCAAAGCCACGCTCTGTTTCACCTATCTGATTTCCTGCTTGCTCCACCTGGGCCTTATCAGTGGCCTCCTTTTTCCTCTTCTCGACCAGATGTGCCATCTTCAACTTGGCCTCCTCCTTCTTCTTCTGTGTAGCAGACTTGCTTCCACCCACCACCAAGTCCATGATAGTGCACAACTCCACTAGCCATTGATCAAGCACTGCATCAATAACATCATTCGTGGCTAGATACGATAATTCGTGCCACTTCTGCACAGGGTCCTTCTGTGCCTTGATGGATATTACATGGAAATCAGCTTTAAAATTGGCATACCCCTACAAGTTGGGATGCACCGTGGGTGACAATCGCGGTTTGAGATTGATGGCCATCCTGATGTTCATCTCCATCAAGATCCAAAAAATCTTACTGCCTTGGACTTGACGCATGTCCTTGGTTGCCCACAACGAAGCATACTTCATTGCTTCAAGGGTGTCTGGTGCGGCTGAAGGGAACTGGATATCCTCTGTTAGCTCCCATTCTACCAACACAATCGACAACAAGAACCACACATAGTGGAACATCTTTCTAAGCTCTTTTGCTTTGCGGAAGTTCGCTAGGAACTCTCCGCGAAGGTAGTCTGACTAGTTGAACTGGACGCCTTCAGTGTACTGTTGTGCGAGCGCGACGAGAAGAATTGGCGCCTCATCGGCACGACACTTTCTCATTACCTTCCGTGCGAGGACCTGTGTGGCTACCTTCACAATGGAATCACAGATGCTGGAGATAACCTATCTGTGTGGCTTCTTCATCAGCTTAAATGTTTCCTTCATGGACTCCGCGAGAGCATGCTCACCACCCTTTCTACCAAATATCATGGTTGGATTCTCACATGTATATGGCAGGCACATTATTCAGTGAGTCAACCTATCTGTGATGGGTGTTGGATCCTCTAGCCACAAACACTTGTCACACACCAAGCACAGCAACTTATTGATGACAAAAACTATCACCAGGGTGTGGTTATAGTGCGACACCCAGAGTAGGTTGAGAAACCCTACCTTTTCTACTCCCTTAAGCCACCTTCGCGACTCCAATGCAATCATTCCCATATTCATGTGTATGATGTGGTGCATCATCTTCTCGGTCACCAGGTGTGGGAACTTCTCGTGGTCCACCATGTCCCAGTCTTCCAACTTCAGCAACGTTACTCAGGCCAAGTGTGGATCATCGAAAACAATTCCGTCCGGTAGCAGAGAAGTTTATAGGGGCGTATTTCCTTTGGTATGTTGGACCTAGGCTTGCACGAAGGGACATACTCTGGCAACCGAGTAATAGGGTCCATATCGTAGGTTTCGACATCCTCCACTTCAATTCCCACATCCTCATCATCCATTGGGATGTCTTTGATTGTTACTCTTTGGTTTGAGGTTTATGGCGTTGCCTTTCTCCCGTGTTGTGGGATTAGTGGGTTTCTCCTTGGTAATGCACGCACTGGTATGGAAAACTGCTTGCCCTTCTTGTCCTTCATAGTTTCCTTGGTTGGGGTTGGCTTTGGTCTTAGCATTCTTGGCAATTTAGGGACCTCTTCTTCCACTTGCAGGGCAGCTACTTCTGCCTCACTTTCCATTTCCTATGCCGGCTCCTCTACTACTTGTTCAGTATTTATAATTTCTCGGGGTGTTGACATAATACTTTCTAACAGTGCTCGTGATGTCTCTGGTAAGTTCGCAAATGCAGGAATCTCTTTCAAAGCCTTGAAGAACTCTCGGTCCATAGGTGTTTGAGAGCTCAATAACTCAATACTCAAAATTCCAAGTGTTTCTTACTGGACAACCACCAGTAATTTATAGGGAATTTTGAATTCAAATCTGATCATTACCCCCAAAATTAGTTCATTAATTCCATATTCGCAGTAGATTTTCAAGGATATGAGCCATACATTTTGTCTTAAATGCTATCCGCCCACTCCATTTGACCTCACTTCTACTGTCAAATCATAACTAAGGCTTTTTTCCGCCATCAAATCATGAATAGTGACTTTAATGGTCACTTTCTGAGTCCAACTATTCTCGTACTTCTGGGAGGTCCATGACACATTGATCTGCTGTTTACTAGACCTGCTGCATGCGCTCTTCTATTACTTCATTTTGAGCCTCCGCTATTTGTTTTAGCACATATAGTCCCTCCATCTGCGCAAGATTAGCTTCAATCTCAACCGTAATGGTGAAGGCCTCATCAATCTAAGCCTGGATGCATGCTTTGAGAAGGGCCTCTTTCTGTCTTGTAGCATCCACTTGCTCCTTCAGCATCCTTTCTTGTTGCATCTTAGCCAGGCATTGGGTGAGGATGACTACCTATGCCATTCCCCTAATACTGTCATACTATTGCTACAATTCGCGTGCCTTTGTTTCTAGGTACTGTATGTTGGGGTCCTCCTACAAGGATGTGACGACATCGAATGCTTGGTCCAAAATACTGGTGCCGTTCTACACCACCCTTCCAATTTCTACCAATCTTGTCTGAATCACGCTAATGCACTTTTCTTTGACTTCCGAAGGAATGGAATGCTACACCTTCATCCACAACTCAACAATTTGGAGGTTCAGCTCCAGCTGCACTTGTGTGGTTTCCTCCTGTGCGCTTTGAAATTTCCTTGCCAGACAGTGGATCCACATCTCGGTTGGTAGGTCTGTGGGGATGGATAATTCTGGAATGAGCCAACACACTTCATCCACTGTTTGCATGATCTACCAATTTTGCGACACTAGCTCATCATGCTGCACGTTGAGCTGTTCAATATTGATCTTTTGTTCACTCAATACCTGGATCGCAAAACCTTCCCATGCATGTAGCTCTATTTTTATGCTATCCTACAACTGGTACAATGTGTCCCACAAAAGGGCAGTGAAATTTAGACCAAGCCCCTTGATCCAGCCTACCATGGCTCTATCCTCCTCGCTCTTCGCTGTTAGTGCTCCTCCCAGCAGCACTATGGTTTTGGCCATTTTTGTGCGTAGTAGCTACTCCACTGCGGATGTACCTGCGACACCATAGGTGTCTATTGTTCCTTCCTGTGGGGCCCATACCTGAAGTTCCTGCAGCTGCGCCCTTAGGGCCCCCAACACATTCTATTGCTTCTTCATAGCTTCCTAGAGTGCTTCCCAAGTGACGTCACGAACTGTGTCGCCGATGTCATAGAGATCACCCACTGTCAATGTAATTGGCTCAATGTCTAGTTTGGAAGCCTTGGCCTTCTTTCATGGACCTGATCGCTCCATGATGTGCAGTTGTTTCAGTTGGGTGGATGTTGTGCTCAGGTATACGCCTTTTTTTGTATCTGGTACCTGTCTTATATACACATTCTAGCCCCCTTCCTCCTGCATCACGGTGGCCCCTATTTCTTGTGCCGCTACTGCTCTTTCAGCAGCCTTTTCCTATTCTGTGGCTGCCTTTGCTGCTTTGCGGGTGGCCCTTACCTCCACGGTCTCTTGTTTGTTGCGCCTCTTCTGAGCCAACTTTGTGACACGTAACTTGGTTGCATCCTTCTGCTTTTGTGCTACTATTCTATCCCTTTCTACTAGATCTGTGGCGTGCCATTCGAGAGGCCATGATTAGAGCATAGAGAAGATGGCATCATCAATTGCGATGAAAGAAAGCTTGGTCTAGTTCTACGTCGGACCCTTACACGCCTTGATATACAGATTGTGCATATCCACCTTGAAGTCTGCAAAACTCTGTAGACTATTGTACACTATGGGGGATAGGCGCAACCTCCTGTTAATCCACATCTAGACACTCACCTCCATGAGCACCCAGAAGATCTTATTTTCGCGGATCCACGTGGAATCGTTTGTAGCTGAGAGAAACACATATTTTGTAGCCTCTGGCAAGTCCTGTTCAATATGAGGGAACTAACTGTCTCAGGCAGTTCCCTTGTCACCAATAAAATAGACAAGAGAAACCATGCGTAGTGGAAGGTGTTGCCCTATTCTTGAGCTTCCTTGTAGTTGGTTAGGAATTATTCACAGAGGAATTCAGCCCTGTTGAATTGGACCCCCTCCGAACATTTTTCTGACAGTGCAACCACCAGCACTGGTACCTCGTCTTGCGGCATTTTCTCATCACCTTCCCGACCAATAGTTGGGTGGCTACGCGCATCCCTTTGTCTTTAATGCTACTGATTGCGTAGCCTATCTTCTTATTTTCCAATTTGTAATTCTTCTTCATGGCCTCTGCGAGTGCCAAATCTCCGCTTTTTCCAGCTATCGCCGCGGGGTCCTTTCCCTTACAGGGAAGCTGAGCAATCCTGTGGATAAGCTCTGTTGTGATGGGAATAGGCTCCTCTAGCCATAAGTACCCATCATGCACGAAGCAAAGTAGCTTCTTGATGACAAAGATCGTGATAGGTGTGCGGCGAAAGTGCAAGATCCATAGTAGGTGGAGTAGCCTGGCCTTCTCCACATCGTGCAACCATTTCTGCTGCTCTAGCACTATAACTGACCCTCCTTGCTCTGTTTCATGAGGTTCTCAGTCTTTAAATGTGGGAACGTTTTGCTATCCGTGAGGTCCTAGTCTTCAAATTTCATTATGGGAACACGAAACAGAATTCCATCTGGGATGAATGGAGTTTGGAGCGTGCTCTTAGTGGCATCCAAATCCTTGGGTACCTGAGCTTTCCCTTTCCATCGAGGAACATACTCGGGCAGTTTTGTTGTAGCATGCACGAGCTGGATGTCTTCTTCCATTTATTCATCCGCTTGTATCTCATCTATGAGTGCGTAGAGGTGCTCCTCCTCATCATCTGTCTCAAGGTTGACAGCCTTGCCCTTTTCTTCCATGGAAAGTTTACCAAACCGCGGATTTCGTGGGGACATGCAAACTAGTCCCACTGCCTGTTTATCCTTCTTGGGCCTTGGCATTCGAAGTGATTTTGGATTTTCTAGCGCATCCCCCACCTACACCGTAAGGCTCTACATGGTTTCCTCGATGTTACTTTCTACAAAACCCACTCCTCTCCTGGTAGTTGTCATCTTGTTCAAACTGTCTGTGGTTCTCCACGAACTTGGGGGCTCAAATACCACATGGTGCTCAACACTCTATGCTCTTCATAATAGCTCAAATCACAAATGAACAAGTGTTGTCTCATGGCTAGCCTTGGGAGTTTTATAACATCTTTTGAATTTGAATTTGACCCTTCCCCCCACTTCTGATTCATTAATACATTCTTGGTGGCAAATTGTCCCGAATCTAGCTCTTAATTCATGTCTTAATTTCCCATCGCCCACTCCCTTTTGCCTTAAATTGGACATCTTGTCATGAATAGTGACGCCAACAGTTACTTCCGAGTTTACTTCCACGGCAATGCAACCCCCCATGTGTGGACACAAACCTTGTACAATGCTGATTCTGCATGCACCTCCTTCACCCTGTAGTTCCTAAACAAACTCTTTAAGAGTCCCACGCTCTCTTTCAACTGTTTAGAGTGCTAAGACTGTGCTCCCTACTGCTAGTCAGGTGGTCATACCATCTTTGTGAGACTTCAATTCACCTTCCATTATAGTCCGTGGATATTCCTCAATTTCCCTCGCAATAGTTGGTGCCACATGTTCTATCTTATGTGATGCGCTCCCCTTGTTAATGCATTTGGTAAGGTGCAGTCTCAGCCATGGTAGAAAAATCATAAATTCTCGATGACAATCTTCTAATGCAATGGTGTGACCATCTGTATCTTGCCTTTTCAGTCATGGTCTATCGATGAGATACGCTTGTGTGACCTTGTTTTCTAGTCTTTTGATCTCAGCGTCCTTCAACATGCTTTTCTTCCTCAATCATACTCGATCTTCTTCGAGTCCACCAAGTCTAAGGTTCCTTCCTCGAATGGCTCCTTGAATCCTTATATGGTTTCCCTTGTATAGATGTGTGATTCCTTCATCTTGGTCTTTGTGGGCTGTCATAACTGCGGGAGCTATTACGTGTGGATTCCTTTTGGTATCCCCTTTAGAAATTTTAGTTTCTACTATGTTTCGCACCTTTGGAATCATCTATGTGCTCAGGTTTTTGCACATGGTCCTATAGGCCCATTGAACCACTGGCATACGCAGGTCCTAATCAGTTTGTCTCATCTGGTGAACCTTGTTCAGTACTCCGTGTACCCTATGGAATGCCTTGTTGTGGAGAATTGGTAACATGCATCGCCCTTCCTGCTACTGTGGTTTGTTTTGATTATCTAAGCTGGGGGTGGTGTGCAGTTGTGTGGACTGTACAACATATGTTTGTACCCATCAAGAAAGGTGGGCACACAAGTTGGTTTTCCCCAACTGATTGGCTTTCATTTTAAGCTAGGGTTTTCTAAAATGTAGGCACATCATCCTTCTGAATCCATGCCAGTCTTCAAAAGTTCCTTGATGCATACACCACCATCATGCGGGTGTTGCGCGTAGTGCCCACTTCAGCGCATCAAACTGCTGCTGCTCTGGTACTACACTTTCAAATTTCCTCAGAAATTCATGCACCGCTGACAATCCATCATATGTCGATAGCTCCCTTGCCTTTGTTGTTACACAACTCAATGACCTGATCATCATGTTGTAGTTCAGTGTTGTTACTTAGTGTAGCCGATTTTTCCATTGCACTATCTCTTCATCTGAATCCAAAGTGTAGGAGCTTTCGCACTCCCATGAAATCCTTCCATCTGTAGTCGAATTCACCTAATCCTCTCCTTGTACAGTTATCTTGTAGATATAGTCGATATTGTCATCACTATCATCGTCATGCATTAGTTCAGTGTATCACGCTCCTTCGGCTGGATCCCACAGTACTACTATGCATAGTGACTTTTTCTCCAAGGTCATTTTGCACTTCTTTAGATTTATGACTCTGTTCAAATCGGTAACCTAGTCTATTCCTAGTAGTGCAGGATAGGGATTGTTGTCATTGACAATCTCTATCGCATCAAAATCTTCCTACGCGCTTGTTTTCAATATCGACTGTCACCCCTTGCAATCTTCCCATCGGCAAAATCTTTTGTTGGTTCACCATTCATAACTAAATAGGGGACCATTGTAATGCATATCTGCCCATGCATTCCCATGTTTTCTTTGGTAGTACATTCATGTCTAAACCCAGATCTAGGATTACCTCATCCATTTCGTACTCGCCTATTTGTGCAATCAACCTCATCTCCCTTCCTATGCGCAATGCATGCTTTCCAAGTTTTCAGGCCACGCATGGTTCTCCTGACCCCACGCACCTAGTGATAGGTTCTTGTAGCCCTTTGACTCCCTTACTATCACACAGTAGTTTCATGCATGTCTCCAGAAAGGTAGTGAGAATTGAAGGATCCATCCCTAGTTCTAGTTGATCCTTACTACCTAAAGTGGAGGCCTCTGTGAAGCTCTTCTTAGCTTCCATGAATGTCTCTTTCACACATTCTAAGTCAAACTTTGGTTCCTTTCTAGGAGCCTTGTGAACCCACACATTGTCTTCTAGTTGTTTCCCTTTATCATCTCCCATGGCTGTACCACAACTAAGCATCATGTTTACATTTTGGTCTTCTTCAAGCAGTTCAAACCTCATCATTTGTAAATTCTCGGTTAGAAGGGGCTAGAGTACCCCCTTTTTGTGCATCTTCGCTATCAGCGAGGGGCAGTCTTCTGCCTCATCATCAAACTAATTATAGTACCAACATGATATCCTAGTTGGATTCATACAATAACGGGCACAATGCCCTGGCCTTCCACGATTGTAACAAATTATTTGTCCATGACCCCTTCCTGGTCCCATTCCACCTCGATCCCGACCACTTCTTTGAAACCCAGCATGCGCCATCCCTATAATTAGGTCGAGGGCTTGCATTTCAGTCTACACCCTTTAGGTAGGAGCTCGATCCATCATTAGTTCATAGCTTCGGCAGGTGCATTTGTCATGGCCTACCAACCTGTAGAAATTACAAAACAGTTGTTGGGATGTCTGCGTATACTTTTGCAACAGATGACAATTATCCATGGTATATTTTCCTCCTATCGGCAGATTGAGCACCATAATGTAGATGCCACACTTGGCCCCCCTTATACCTTTTGTCTTAATGGCATTGGCCCTCCCCCTACCAAATAGTTCGTGAACACTAGACAATGGTCCTTGTTGTGCCCTTGGCCTTTGCATTTTATGCACCATACTTCATCACACACCTCTAGCCGAGTTGTCTTGTCCTATTTCAAACTTTGCATCTCTAGACACAGATTCTCCAGCTGTGCATGGATTTGTTGGACTCCCAACCTAGGGTCTTGTATAGGGGTCTCATGCAATCTCATTTCCATCTCCAACACTTCGGCCTAGGTGGAAAGTTTTTGTTGTGACAACACCATACTTAAGTGTGGCATAAATGAGGTCACAAACCATGCACGATGTTGTGCATCTATTAATGTCATATTGGCTTTACGGATCATACTCTTCAGTGTTTGTTCTAGATCCCAAGGGGTATCACTCGAGAGCATCGCGATCTCCTTAAACCCGATGATTGATTGTGTCTCTGATTTTGGCCTGTTAAATTCCCTGTTTAATGCAGTCTGGATCTGTACAATTCCTGCATTCGGGTGGTCATTAGAATGCTTGATATACCACGTTAATGCATGATCCTATAGCGCGCTCACCAGCATAGCCTTTTTAAGATTATCATCCATGATGCCCTGTGCTTCCCATACTACTCTTAACATGAACTAGAATTGGTTTGGATCTTCATTTCCTACTCCTCTCAACACTTGTAGTTTGATCACACTCGGCAAACTGCACTGTGGTGGTGGAAAAGTTGGAGTGGGTGGAGGTGGAGGTGAGGGGGGTGAAATGGGTGGTGGTGTGAGTGGAGGTGGTAAACGTAGAATTCTCTACCTTATCAAATTGACCGGGATTCTTGGGGAAACTTTTGTGTGCTCCTCCTCGCTTTCCACCAAGGGTGAAATCAAGGCACTGTTTTCTAATACATCACTACATCCACTTCTGTGTATCTTTCCACTTCGCATAGTCGCTAACATTAATTTATTCACATAACCCACTTTTCACACAATAGCATCTTAATCCAAGTGTTCAAAGATTTAATATACTTATCTCACGGTCCCTTGAGAAAACGTCACTATGCCTCACTGTAGCTAACGGTCGTGTCTATCGTGAACTCAGTGATAAATCCTCTTATTATTCGGTCGAGCTAGTGGTCCACAACTTGCACTATCTTATCTTTTGAGGCTTCTACTCTGTGCAATAGTTTCGGAGTCCACACTATTGGTTTGTCGAGCCTGCATATTCCCTGCCTATCTGCTAACTTTGCAATCCACTCATACAACTTAGACGGAAAAGATGCAAAAAAAAATTGTGGATTTTAGTGTACAAGTAGCGATCCAACCACTGTTCCTTAGACATTCGCGGATTTCTGTTTTCTTGTGCGGCGAACTCGTGAATCTTCTTGCCCAACCACTCTTCAATTTATTTCTTTGTAGGATTCCAGTGGCACGACATAAGACATCCTTTATGCAGATCCCAGTCCTGGCAATAGAACCATTTGTTGGCTCATGTGACCCAGGTTTAGAAGTTATTTAACCAAGCAAATCCCAGTACCATTGGCCCTTTCGGCAACATTTTGAGAAGCGAGGATTGAGGTCTCATCCAAAGTATTATGGGAGGGTGCTAGAACCAGGTTTCCACACCCTTGGGATGTCTGATGGGCTTAGGGAGGTTTGCGGTCTGACCTGTCACTAAGCGCACTTGTGATCCCTTCGCAACTTGTAGTGCGGCTTCCGTGCAACCCTACTCGGGGCGCAACCTATATAATACCAAAGTCTCTTGATATTTAACTGATTACTTAAATTGTCGGTGTAAGAGTTATGATTATTACAACATATTCAACAATCATATCAGTGCGCGTGATACATAAACAAATAAAACCATAAAGAAGATAATGCACGACAAATATAGATAAATAGGAATCAACTTCTCTTTCATTATTCTTCAATATTGCTTACAAATTCCACACCGCCATACGCACTCAGCTGCAGACTCTACTAGGCCTCTACGCACTCAGTTGTAGAGCCTCCTCCTACTACTTCGACCCAATACACGTAGAATCCTACTCTAAGATTGACCCATTCCTTCGCTACTTTTTCTCTCCTCCACTCTCTTTACAACTTAGATCCTCACTCTATTTATATAATCCCATGGTCCGTGGACCATGGGTAGGCTGACATGACTTTAATTAAATTACATTACTTTAGGGTGATCAACCCTATAACTTAAACTCTACTTCGTGCTCCATGCTTTCAATTCATAGAGTCTTACAAAACCTTTGACCAGAACATAGACTTTGAGCCCCAAAACTATTGTGGGGGGATTCCATGCCCAACAAGGTGTTGTAGTGACATACAAATATTGCCACCAATAATGATTTATGATGATGGATAGCGACTGTCACCATTTCATATGAGAAATGGTGATGGATCATAGCCTCTATCACTAAAACCTGAACGCCACCAAAGGTGGTGTCACCAAAAGTATAGGTGTTGTAGAGACATTCAAATTTCGTCACTAATAATGATTTATAATGATGGATAACAAACATCACCATTTCATATGAACAATGCCAATGGAACATAGCCTCGGTCACCAAAAACTGAACATCACCGAAGGTTGTATCGCCAAAAGTATAGGTGTTATGGTGACATTCAAGATTCGTCACGAATATCGATTATAATGACGGATAGTGACCATCACCATTTCATATGAACAATAATGATTTATTTTGATGGATCTTTAATGGTTGTCACTATTGGTGCATATATATGGTGGCATTCATTGACTGTCACCAAAAGTTGCATTTCTAGAAGCATAGGTTTTGTGGTGACATTAAGGTCCATCACGATAATGACTATAATGACAGACAACGACTGTCACCATTTCATATCAACAATGAAGTTTATGGTTATGGACCTTTGAGATTCGTCACTATTGATGCGTATATATGGTGGCGCGCGTTGACTATCACCATTTTATCTTTTTGGTGAGGGTCAAAAAATTTCACCAAACCTCATTGGTGATGGTCAAAAGAGCTTCTGTCACCAAAAATTGATCGTTTCCATTCCATATGGATGTCAAGACATAATGAATCGAACCACCAACCTCTTGCTTGTAAATCAACTGCTATTCCATTGAGCTAGCACCCTTTAAAGAATTATATTTTAAAAGAGTAGACCTTGAAACTTCATAAATTGTAAATTATACAACTTTCAATAAATTAAAGTCTCAACAATATTTTACTAAACAAGCAAAGCAACATCGAAGCTATAGGTCCCTACCTAATGGTTATTGAAGTTATGAAAATTGGGTGGAGGGAAAAATAGTTATGTATAAGAGAATCAATATGTTTAGTTGAATAATGAATTAGAAGTGAAACTCTTAAGACATGTCTAACCTATAAATGACCTATAACTATCAAATGCACCAAATATTGCAAAGGAAATGTCATAAGTGGATGGCATATGGAAGAAGAGGAGGCAAGGACTTGAAACCCTTGTACATCTTGGCATGTCTTAGCACTTGGAAAATCTTAGCTTGTTTGACATGTCTTCATACTATCTGGCACACCTTAGCATGCCCTAGCATTCCCTAATACACCTTGGCCATCATGACCTCACAACTAGCATTGCATTTTTCCATGACTTGGGAACCTTATATTCACTAGAACACCTTGGCACTCCCTAGTTTTCATGCCCTCTATTATCATCCATAATGTCCTAGGCTAATGATGAGATCGACCACAGACCAAGCTTTTGGTTTGGTAGCTAGCCCTACCAAACCAGAGAGGGTTCTCTCTATGAAATCATAGCCAAGAGATGACTAGAATGTAAAGGATTTTAGGCTATATAGCTAGGCTCAAGTGGGTTTTTGGAAAATCTAGGGACTTGGAACTCTATCCATCGGTGTCTTTTCTGGCAGGGACTTTGTTAAGGAGGCAAGGACTTGGAACTCTATCTAGGATAAAGTAGCTAACATGCATGATAGAAGCTCCCTAGAATACAGTACCTCCTACCTAGAAGAGTATCCCCTACTCAAAATATAGAACCCTTCTCTACTGTGCACTTTTCTCAAAGATAAATCTATGCATAAAATAGTACTAAGAAAAGAACCTAAATTAAAAAAGTGAGCATCTAAGTCAAACTATAAAAGTATAATAAATATGCCTCTATATAAGTTTTTGAAACACTAGACAATCATGATTTCATACAACAACAATAAGATGCCTAAAATCAATGTGATTCTTTCATCTTTGCTATAACCTCACAACAAAACTGGAATCTATATAATGTACCCCAAGCCTATATGCATCTGTTGAATGTGTAGATTGAAAGGACCTGCTGAGATGAAGTACTATTGAAAGAGAAATACCTCCAAAGCAATAGATAAAATATATTGTGAATTCAACCCATTTTACACAGACCAAGGCTGATACTCGGTACACTTATCTGCTAAATGGAAACTACAATGTATTGTAGTGCTACTGAAGAAAAAACACCTTTAGCACAACACGGATAAAACTCTTACAAATATTGCCACTGTGGCCTTGGTTTTCGATGATATCATCAATATAGGTAACAACTTTGATAATTGAAAAGCCAAAAGGTGAGATGCATAGATCATTTGAAATGATAGATTTGGGCATACTTTATTATTATTTAGGAGTGTTAGTATAGAAAATGCAAAGTAGCATGTTGCATATTTATGTCACAAGCCAAGGATGAGAAGAAATACATAAACTATTAAATAGCATGGTATAAATCAATTGCAGGTTCTTTTGAAATGAGAACGAAATTCTCCTTGTGCAGGTTCTAATCTAGGGGGTATAACTTTAAATAAGAAACTAATAGTTATGGGGTTGAAATTGTCTCACATTTCATGAAAAGTCCCAAATTTGTTCACTAGAAAGAAGCAGAGCAAGTTGTTAGGTTTATGGAATGGAACACCCTATTCATAGGAAGATAACTTGAAATTAGTTGGGCATATTATTTCTCTTCTTCTTGTATGTGTGTTCTTTGAGAAGATAACCACATCCAAAGACTCAATAACAACTCTGGTAAAGTTTATATATGTGAAGCACTTATGAGAAAACCTATCTCTTAATGAAAATTGAGTGACAAATATGTCAGAGGATTCAATCTTTCACTCAGTCATAAAAAGGAAGTTGGGGTATCCAGCATATTGCCAACATACCGACTCCAACCATAATGTGAAAGGCATGTTAACTACGAAACCTCTTTCCCACTTTGTATTATTGTTCCCTTTTGAATTCCAACAGGTATATGGCTGCTTAGATCCACAAAACTGGTGCCAGGTAAACTCTACATGATACAATTGTGATGTGCAAGCTTGAAGCATGCTCTAGTTTCCCTATAAAAGAGGGTAAGTCAAAATATTATAACAATCTTAACTACAATGTGATCATACACTATTGAGGTATTGCATGGAATAAACAATATATTATCAATGCACTAATGAAGAACTCAAAATAAACAAATTTCTTATTGCTACAATAACGCCTCTTGGGATTCTCGAATAAAGCACCTAACCTACATGGCAAAAGCTTCCTATAATAAAGTACGTCCTACCTAGAAGTGTGTCCCCTGCTCAAAATATATAATCCTTCTCTACTGTGCACTTTTCTTAAAGATAAATCTATGCATAAAACAGAACTAAGAAAAGCACCTAAATTGAGAAAAGTGAGCATCTAAGTCAAACTATAAAAGCATACTAAATATGGATGTATATATGTTTAGGAAACACTAAACAAACATGAATTCACACAATAACCACAAGATGCCTAAAATCGATGCACTTCTTTTATCGTTGCTACAACATCAAAGGAAAACTATAATCTACAACATGTATCCCAAGGCTGCATGCATCTACTAAAGGTGCAGACCGAAAGGATCTACTGAGGTGAAGTAATTTTGGAGGAGAAACACCTTCAAAACAATAGATAGAGTCTAATGTGCATTCAACCCATCTAGACACAAGCCAAGGTTGCTACTGGGTACACTTCTCCGCTAAATGGAAACTGCAGTGTATTGCTGCTCTACTGAAGGAGAAACACCTTCTGAGAAACACAGATGAAACTATAACATATATTGTCATTGTGGTATTGGTTGTAGAAGATCTCATCAATATAGGTAACAAATTTGATAATTGAAAAACCAAAAGGTGAGCTACATAGATCATTTGAAATGATAGATTTGGGCATACTTTATTATTTTTTAGGAGTGTTAGTATAGAAAATGCAAGGTAGCTTGTTACATCTTTATGCCACATAACAAGGATGCGAATAAATACATAAAATATTAAATAGCATGGTATAAGTCAATTTTAGGTTCTTTCGAAATAGGAATTGACTTCTCCTCGTGCATATTTTAATCTATTATGGTATAGATTTAAATAAGAACTTTATAGTTATGGCGTTGGAATTGTCTCACGATTCATGGCAAGTCCCAAAGTTGTTCACTAGAAAGAAGTAGAATGAGTCATCACGCTTATGAATGGGAACACCTTATTCACATGTAGATAACTTCAAATTATCCGGGCATATTATTTCTCCTCTTCTTGTATGTGTGTTCTTTGAAAATCTAACCACCTCCAAAGGCTCAAGAACAACTCTAGTAAATTTTATTGGTGTGAAGCACTTCTGAGAAAACTCGTCACTTAATGACAATTGAGCGAGGAATATATCAAAGAATTCAATATTGGACTCAGTCATAAAAAGGAAGTTGGGGTATCCAACATCTTGCCAACAAACCGACTCCAACCATAATGTGAAACCCAGGTTAACTGTGAAACCTCTTTTCCACTTTGTAGTATTGTTGCCTTTTGAATTCCAACAGGTATCTTGCTACTTAGATCCACAAATATTGTCCCAGGTAAAATTTTCATGATACAATTGTGACGTGCAAGCTTGACACACACTCTAGTTTCCCTCTAAAATAGGGTAAGTCAAAATATTATGACAGGTTTAACTGTAATTTGATCATACACTGTTGAGGTATTGTATGGAATAAACAATAAACTATCAACGCACTAATGAAGAACTAAAAATAAATGAATTTCTTGTTTCTACAATAGCGCCACTCTTGGGATTCTCCAAGAAGCCACTAATTTATACACATTTGGAATCTTTACTTGGTTTATAGAAAGATTAAGAAATGGTAGTGATCACTCTTTTCCATCCCATGGAAGGTCTATACAGAGTCAGCAATAAATTGATTTAAAAGTGAGGTATATGCTTGACAAATAGGAGTCTGACTCTTCAACTCTAATTTAGTGGCAAGGAAATATTCAAATACAAATGATTGATATTCTACAATGTAAATTTATAGATTAATGGCTAGCGTAAATCTGTCCATTGTCAACATATCCCAAAAAAAATGTATGTCTGGACTCTGGTTGTGTGTAAGAGAGGGGAGATCACATAAATAATCCATTATCAAAAGAAAAAGTTAAAGCACAACATTCTATGGAGAATTTTTTAAAAATTTTATTACATACCTTAGAAAGTATGAAAGGACATAACTGAAGCTTCCCTCTCCTTCCACACTTCATTAAATATGCCCCTTTTCCAATGCAGATGTGGCCTGCAGAATCATAATAAGCAGATAAAATATGAAAAGTAAGTTTAATAAATTAAAGTAGCTTTGTTATACCTCAAGAAAATGGACTATGAGAAATTGGATTCATTCTCTACAAAAGATGATATGCCAAGATCTAATTTCATTTTTAACTGAAACAAAGGTAAATTGGATTCATGCTTTGCAATAGATGATATAATGAGATCTAATGACATTTTCAACTCAAACAAATGTCACTTGAGTAAGCTCAAGCTCCAAAATGATGGCATCCAACTTCTGATTGGCAATTACCATATATATCTAGCTAGAGGCTATAACATAAAGATATTTGTTATATGTAAAGATAAAAAAATGAAAGGAATGTGAAATTCTCACTATCAACTATCAATTCCTTTCAAGGACTAGATCAAACCATAACATTGTTTTTGATTGCAGATTACTATGGTGTGATTTCTGAATGGGGTTCGGATTTTCCACAGTTTTCATGTTTTGTGGTCGACGTTTCGAGTCTGCACCTAGACTCATCCTCGAAACATCGACCACAAACATGCAACTGTGGGAAAATCCGAACCCATTCAGACATAAATTGTTATCAGATAATCAACTCACCCATGCTAGTACGCTTCTTATAGTTTCATGATAAAACTCAAACTCAATAAACTTTAAACAACATAAATTAAGCAACAATATATCAAAGGTTGTTTACCTAAGGAATATATCATACAAAATTACCTTTTGCATCTAAAATTGAAAATGACTTTGAAAGAAATGAAGAAAAATTAGTGATTATGATGGATGCATGTGATGAAATAAAATAAAGAAAGACATTTCTTCTTGCTATTGATGAGCCTTCTAGGGGATTGTTGGATGAAGTTGATCCTAATCCTCTTTCTGAAATCAAAGAGACACTTTCTAGCTACTCCGATTTGACGGACAACAACCCTAATGCTTATGAAAATGAATATGGAAAGCAATAAGCATCGATGAACCTGGTCTTGAAGAAGGTGTCTCAAAGTCTAATATGGATAGTATTTTAAATTTCTATAGCTAGTAGAGGGTTTTCCTAGTTGGGTTGCCTACAAAATTTTGTTTTTTTAGCTATAGTGTCACTGTGTTTTATTTCTGTTCTATTCCACTATAAATTGGTAGAGATATTTTTGTCTTCATGCAACAATTAGTTTTATATTTATTCATTCACGCAGTAGTATAATTTCAAGGAAATTCTACGCAAGGGAGAATTAATATATATTTTCACTTATATCTTTTGCAAGTAAAATTCACAACTAAATTTTCATCCAAAGTGTTTAGGTTACTAGCAAGTGGTATCACAGCATATCACAACATTGCAAGCCATAAATCATACTATTCAATAAGTTTGAGACTTGAGATACAAAAATATTCCCAAGTTATTATAGAAAAAATACTGTTGAATTTTAGTTCTAAATGTATCCAACCATAACAAAATTATGCCATTTTCAACACCCTCTAGTTAAAGTTATTTCTAGCCTCATTCAACTCAATTAAGAATATGTCAATCTCATTGAGATTTATTCTTCAATTCATGCTTCTAAGTTATATATTTATGCAGCCTAATATATCATTTATGTTACGTGATTATTCATTCAAAATTATTTAGTCTCTCCAGCTCATGTACCTAATTTTCTGATCAGTTTTTGGGAAGATTCTATCAGAAATTTGCAGCAGAAAATAGAAGATTGTTTTAGTACATAGTGTTATAAAACTCTAATCTAGAAAAAGTATTTTGTGTTGTTTCCCTAAAGTATTTACAAAATTTTCAATCCCAAAGCCATTTCAGGGAGAATTTTAGCCAGGGAGAAATTTAGTATTATTTTTGGAAAATTTGAATGCAACTAAAATAAATTCTTCCCGTTTGCTCAAAATATTCCAGTACCAAATATGAGTGAATTGACAGAACTTAAGATTTGGAAATAATTAAATTTCACTTCGGTTTTCTAGGACCATATATGAGTGAATTCACAAAATGTGAGATTTTGATTCTGTAAACACTTAAATTTCACCTCATTTATTAGGATTGGAAGTTCCTTGAGATGCAAACATGTAGAATTAAGGATATACTTTGCTTGTTTAAGGACAATGTTTAGTTTATAAATAGTGATACAAGCATCCTTGTATACATGCCTGGAACAGTTCTTTGGTCACAACTAATGAAACTCAGCTCTATCAATACATAAAATACAAGGTAGAATTTAAGAGAGAATCTACTTTTCAACATATACTCTGACAAAAATAAACATCTATACACTCATATAAAGTTGTCACCACACCAAAAAAGGAATTAAAAACCAAATAAAAATAGGAACAGGCTTGGATTGTTATGGTTAATTTAACAAAATGTTAAATAGGATCAATATGTTAATATGGAAAATAGTGTAGTTGATTATGATTTATTGAGCCCAAAGGGTTAGCCAACCGAATGTAATTAATGTTACTGTGTATTTGACTAGTTTTGTGCTGGTAGGTGCCCTGTTTGAAATCCCTTGGGTGAGGTGCACTAGTCAATGCCAATGTTTTTACCAGGGATGCCATCCATGACTGTGGGGAACAACCATTGGGTTTCCCTAGAGATTTTTTCTTGGAAAGAATAAAAATAGGATTTCCTAAAGAGAAATTTTGAGATGCACACAGTGCACACCCAGTAAAATCAACTCTATAGAGACAAACCATAAAAGAAGGAAAAATACAGATGCTTTTACCTATGTTTCCTTGTGAGTGTGTGCTTCATGTGAGATTTTACTATGGATATCACCTTCTCCTTTTCACCTTCAACTCTGGGGACTCCATTTTAGTGAGGTTTACTAAATCAAGTGCCATTGTTTAGCTGATGATGTAAACTATTACTTCTTTCAGATAATATTATACCCAATATCTCATTAGAAACACTACGTGTTGGAAACCTATTATTTCTAACATCCCTACATGAGATCTCCTTTATTATCCTTTTTGGATTTTCCAAATAGTTAGTAGTTGCAGGAATGTGTCTATCTCGACTATAGCTAGTTCTTGATCATACATGAGAAATTAAGATGCTTCCGCTCACAACACTTGACCTTGCATTGCCCATCAATTCTTATAAATCATTTATTTATGACTAGAAGATGATCCCTACCAATGTCTTCGATCTTTATGAGAATTAGCCAGACCTATATTATCTTCTCTTGATGTTAGAGTACATTCCATCATTTCCCAAGCCTGATCAACATCAGATTTAACTGTATAATTTTCCATCTCTAAAATAGGGGCTAAACTACATCTCTGAGCTGATTCACAAAAGAGAAGTGACCTGCTATTAGGTGTGGGTTGTACAATTGCATCCGTCCCATATCTAGATCCAAATCTGTCAAGGGAAGAGCTAGGTGAAAACTACTAAAAACCTTTTCCTGGTTTAGAACAATTTTCATGTAAATCCTAACATGCTCCTGAAGTACATGATGACCTGAGAGAGTTTTTGTCCATACAATGGATACTTGGGATGTAGCCCCAGATACTTCAGTTTTCCTAAGTGAAGCCCTTGATGAATTTGGCAATCTAGGAGATGGATTTGTAGTGCTTCATCACAAAATCCTTCTGTGAATTTTTCTTACATGAGTTGGCCTTATCTCTGCAAGAGGAGTAGAAGAAGAAGAAGGTGGTGATAAATTGAGCTCTAAGTTCATTCTTTCTACAAATATCCCAACTAGAGCATGTTCCACAAATCCTTTGATTCCTAAGCTTCATCATCATTGTCAAAATCAAGCACAAAATCTTCAACATCATCATCATGTGTGGTGGACTATCCCGGCATAGATGTTCAATAACCTTGACAATACCAATCTCCTTCAGGGATGGCCCTTCCAAGGCCAATACAATATGTATGATATGTTGAATCATATCGATCACACCATAATAAAATATTACCATCACTAGCCTCATTACAGTTTAAGAAAACTATAAATAGGGATCAATAAATCTCATTACTTCTTCTTCTTAAGGTTGATATACCTGCAAAACAGAACCAAATCATATAGGAAAATCATCCTTCAAATGCAGAACCAGCTGCTTAAATTTCAACCCTACGTATGTAAATGAATAATCATGCTTCGCAGGATAGATAGTAAGATAAAGGCAAGTAAATATCTTTAAGAAATCCAACAAGGTGTTGCAGCTAGAAACTGATATCACGAAATTGTAAATCACCAACAAACACAAGGATTGATAGAATAAAAGGATGAAATAAAATGAAGTAGACCCAGAGGAACTCAAATTTATATGTCTTTAAACATGAACCTATAAATTCAAAGAACCCTGATAAATAAATATTATTGCTGCAAATAGAACACAAACTACTCCAAATAGTTATCGGGAAAATAACTAAATTCTAGCATTCAACCAAGGGCATAAAACATGTTGTCAAAAGGAAAAGTTAAAAGAAGTTAAAAACATCAGGGACATGTTGCAAATCCAATTCCTATCCTTGAAATCAAGAAAAGTACCATTGGAATCTCAGGCTTGGATCCACTTCTTTATTGAATCTATTCATCTAGTTGTCTACTCAATCTATTATAACTGCACCAAATGGTGCCACATGATAAATAAATTGTAACTTCAACAGATATCTTCAAACAAAGGCTATCTTCTGGACATTAGAATGAGTGATGCGGGAGCATCCCCAGTTAGTTAGTGTTATTGCATCACCAAAAACATGTTTAAATTCCAACATCTTTTTCATGTTTAATCATCAATTTGTGCTTGTGAGACTTACATGAGCCCACAGGAGATCACTCTTAGCTTCACCAACTCCCACTTTAAGCATGACATTTCTAAAAATAGCTGGTAGGAAACGCAAGATACAGTGTACTTATTTTTTTCACCCATTACACTGGAACCACAATAGAACAAGAGGAGTTGAGATGATGGATTGTTGCTACTAGAGAAAAAAAAAAAAAAAAAAACGAAGGGATATCGAATTAACATAAATATAGTAGGGTGCGATGGCATGGCATCATAGATCTTTCTATTTTTAAAAACATATTGTTGTATGATGAAACATAAATAAACTCCAACAATAATTAAGACATTCATTGCAAAGGAGGAGAGCATTGAGAAAGAAATTTTAACATATACTAGAAATCACTAGGCTAAAGTGGAAGAATTCGTTGAGGAAAACAAATTAAGAGAAGCAACAGACTCTTGGGAAGAAGACATCGACTTCCACAAATGAAATTGAGCATAATAATTGGGAAAGAAGATCCTTAGAATAGTTGAGGCATATCATTGGGAAATTAAGGAAGATCACTCCACTGAAAATGAAGGATATTGTTAAGGAATAATCATTGAGCAGCAAGAAGGGTAAATTTCTAGAAAGAGAACTTGCATGGAATCTATGCCTAAGCAAGATACCGTGTAACCCATTTTTGTATGAGAAATAAAGTATATATTTTTATTCATCCTTTCTTAATCTCATGCAAGAGGATCAATTTCTGTAGTAGATTGAATGTAATTGAGTAGAATCACTGTTATTTCACCAATTTACTTGAATGTTATAATACAAGTTCAATGATAAAATCCTCACGTGGAATTGGTTGGCTTCTGTTTAGCGATGTACATTGATTGTGATTGACACCATCCACTGAGATGGGTAGTAAATTTTATTTCTTATCTACCTACAGAATATTAGTATGCATTTGTGCAGGTTTTGCATTTTCCAGTACCCATCGATTAGTACTAAAGTAGGAAGAACCTGCAGTGAGGCAAATCCAACAAAAGAGGGAGAAAAAAATTTAGGCATTTCTTGTCTTTTGGGCCAAACCCAGTAGCACTAGTGTTTGTAGGGTTTCTCTAATTTTGGGAATGGGATGGGTTAAGTTTATTATATGTCTGCTTCTTCTGATTGATCTGTGTTCCTCCGTATTGGTTGAATAGAAGCCCCTTGTTTTAACTTATCACAATGGTCCACTACTCACTAGTGGTCCTACTGTGGATGTTCATCTAATCTGGTATGGTAGATTCAACCCTCGTCAGCATTCCATTATGGCAGATTTTGTTTAGTCCTTGGAGGCCAACAAGACCCTAGAGCCCTCTTTGTATAGCTAGTGGAAAACCACTCAGAGATACCATGGTCAATCCAACAAGGCCATCACCATGGCAAATACAAGGCTAGGAAAGCATAAGTTGGATGTTGGTTATTCCCTCAACATATCTATAAAGCGGAGCCAAATTATAGCTCTGGTGTAAGGGGCAATTACTTCCAAATCTTTGCTGGAGAATGGAAAGCTGTGTATTTGGTACTCATGTCTGATGATGTTACTACAGAGGGCTTCTGTATTCTCCACAACTGCAATTGAGCATAATCATTGGGCAAGAAGATCCTTAGATGAAGTGAGGCATATCACTGGGAAATTGAGGAAGATCACTCCACTGAAAATGGAGGAGATTGTTAAGGAATAATCATCGAGCAACAAGAAGGGTAAACTCCTGGAAAGAGGACTAGCATTGAATCTCGGCCTAAACAAGAAAACGTGTAACCCATTGTTCTATGAGAAACACAGTATTTATTTTTATTTATCCTTTCTTAATCTCATGCATGAGGATCCATTTCTGCTGTAGAGTGAATGTAATTGAGTAGCATCACTATTATTTCACTAATTTACTTGAATGCTATAATACAAGCTTAATGATCAAGTCGTCACATGGAATTTTTTGGCCTCTGTTTAGCGAAGTAGATTGATTGTGATTGACAACATCCACTAAAATGGTTAGTGAATTTTATTTCTTATCTACCTACAATAGATTGGTGTGTATTTATTCAGGCTTTGCATTTTCTAGCACCCATCAATTGGTATTAAAGAAGGAAGAACCTGAAGTGAGTCAAATTCAACAAAGCATATTTTTTTCTTCCTCCTTTGTTGCAAATCCAACAAAGGAGATTCGGGGGAGAGAAGAAACTCCATGATGAGAACTGGTAAGATGATTTCCAGAATCCAGTTGCAAAAATAGAAAAAACATGGTATATGGAGGAGTGGATGTGAATTGGAGAAGCATATATCAAAGAAATGCAAACATTACGAAGATGTTTAGAACAATTACTACAATAGTGAAACCATAGAAATAGCCCAACTGAGAAAAATTATGGCCAAAGTAGATGATGTAAGTGAACATGAAGGGAAACAACGAACCTTGAGAGGAACCCTAAGAGAAGAACTAGAGGACTCTCTTTTAAAAATAAAAATGTCATAGAAAACTTCATACTGCTAACTCCATTGTCTATCTAGTGAAAGATCTATTGTTTATATAGATATTACAGAAAGGCCCATCGATATATATATGTGTGTGTGTGTGTGTGTGTGTGTGTGTGTGTGTACCATTGTGAGAGAGCTTAAAGACTAGAAATTAGAAGCTAGACATAAGAATGTCAATTGGAGCCCTATGAAGTTGGTGGGTTAATTTAGCAACCTTCATCACAAAATTTCTTCCACATCACAGGTCAGTACCATAGAAGGTGGAAAACAACAAAAATAACCCGAGATATATGAGGATCATTATTTGAAGGAACGATTATCTACTAACACTATGGGATCATTGGTTATGGATCTAGTGACCAATAAGAAATCTATGTTCTAACCAATTTTACATCTCTCTTTCACTTTCTTGTTCTTGTCCATAAGTTTGTTTACAACACCACCAAGGCACTTCTTTAGATTATTCACCAAGTATTAAGTGTTTTTTTTGTATCATCAAAAGAGATATCATGTCTTGTTCGAAGCATAGACTTGACTAAAAATAATGTGAAGACAAGAAGTGCATCATATTGTTTTGTCTGTAGCTCTCATCCAGGAATAGCTACAGGTCTGGGAGGAAGAATTATAAAAAGAAAGACAGTGAAATTACTCACTATCCTTTGTAAAAATTAATATTCAATTTATAAAATACTTAGCTCCAATATAATAAATGCCATCAATTATGCTCATGAAGAGATTATATTTAAGGGACAAGTCTGGGAGGAAGATTTATAAAAGAAAAAGGCAGTGAAATTACTCACTATCCTTTGCAAAAATTAATCTTCAATTTAGCAATTGCTTAGCTCCAATATAGTAAAGGCCATCAATTATACTCATGAAGAGATTATATTTGAGGTATGCTTATGGAGACAATACACCTGCATGCCCTTATGTGTGGTATATTGTCAAACAAAGATCTTACTAACAATGGATCCTGTGATCAAGTGAAATAGTGCTAATGTCAATGATGAAGTGAGTGATCGAGTAAAATATGAACTGTGATTGATCTTCAGTTATATGGTTGTGATCTTACTTCCCTCTTCTGCAACTAATTATTGAACAATTCTAGATATATAAGTATTCCTAATAGTATATATGAATTATATTGAATTATTACTAATTTTTTTATGGTTTATTTCATTGCTGAATTAATTTTTAGGTTGCCTCTCTAACTGCTTGTGTTAGCAGCATTTGTGATTTATCGATTCGTGATTAATCAAATGGTTATGTGCATTTAGGTTGCATAAATCTATAGTTTCATGCCTGTCAATAGTAACTAGTTAATAACAAAAACAATTCAGTTCAGTTACTTCGTAAATTTGTGTGAATTTGGGTTCACTTTTTGTGCGAATTATTTAGTTTAGTTACATCTTAAATTTGTGTGAATTCATAAATTTGTGTGAATTTGGGTTCAATTTTTGTGTAAATTTGGGTGGTAAACTATAGTACCACATCCTCAAAGTGCATAGACATTATTATGTATATTACATGCATGGACCAATACCATGTAGCTATGTTTGACATATAGGTCCTAAAAATCTAGCTCCTATAAAATAGGAGAACCACCCACAAAGAAAACCTAACATGCACCTATAAATGGAACCAACATGATGGAATATGGCACATAGAAATCTAAGGGTTGAAATGTCGTTAATGCATATTAGACTTCCAATGATCCAAATGACATTTGAACACATTCACCAATTTTAAGAGCTTTAGTAGGAAGGCATCGACATATGTAGAGAATCTAACCAATTTTAGGAGCTTTAATAGGAATTCATCTACATATGTAGAGCATGTAGCTCAATGGGCCTTAGAGTTTGTGAGAAAGAGTGAGTAGATTGCAGAGTATGGCTTATTTTAGTCTAGTAGGAAGGCATTGACATATGTAGAGCATTTAACCAATTTTAAGAGCTTTAGTAGGAAGGCATCGACATATGTAGAGCATCTAACCAATTTTAAGATCTTTAGTAGGAAGGCATCGACATATGTAGAGCATCTAGCTTGATGGGCCTCAAAGTTTATGAGAAAGAGTGAGTAGATCACAGAGTATTGGCTTATTTCAGTCTTGTAGGAAGGCATCCACATATGTAGAGCATCTAACCAATTTTAAGAGCTTTAGTAGGAAAGCATCGACATATGTAGAGCATATAGCTTGGTGGGCCTCAAAGTTTGTGAGAAATGTTGGCATTATGATGTATGTGTTGTACTTGATGGCAACCCACTTATAGCAGAAAAACTCACTTGTATATGGTAACTAGATGTATCTACAGAAGAGATATCAGATGTGATAGAATGCATGACAATAATGTTTATAGATGTGATGAAATGCAGGGCAGCTTCAAGGAATCAGTTCAAAAGGCAACTCACTCAGACGAAAGATCACATTATAGCAGGTAAATAGCAAAGAATGACAGATCACTCCTCACAAAATGAAGAAAGAGAGGTATATGCAGGTTCACCATTGACCAAGTCATGTATACATGCAAGTTAATAGAACAAAAGAAGCGTATAATGTAGACACACACTTTCACAGAAAGGAAGCGTGTATACCTTGGGAAACTAAGTTTTTCGTCTGAAGTTTTTGGTCCATGGTATTTTGATCCATGGTATTGGTCCATGGTATTCGGTTCGAGGTATTGACCCTAGGTATTTGATCCAAGGTATTGGTCCTAAGTCATTTTGGTCCATGGTATTGAGAAAGGACTAAAACTCTATAAAGAGGAGAAGATCATTAGGCTAAAAAACAATCATTGAATATTTGATGAATTGTGAGATCTAGTATGCAGGCTATTGGGTTATGGTGCATTGTTGGATTTGAATCAAGGAGGAACATTAGCATTTTATGAAAGATAAGATCTAATGATGCACCAGGATCTCAAGCCTTGAAGGGAATTATCTTTATGTGATTTGATCATGTATCTGAATCACTTGCGCATGTTGTAGTCTGTAAATATGATGATCTGGGTATGACTGAAGTATGGAATAGTTGTAAAGTTTAAATCATCATTTACATATCTGTACGCAGGTTAACTTTAGAAAATGAGCATATACATGTTGGTTCAACATATCAAAGCAACGTATACATCAGAAATTTGATTTGCAGATCTATATGTCGGTTTGCTTTGAGGAAAGCGTGTATGAATGTAAATTCGACACATGGAAGTAGCATATACCTTATAAAATATGTTTTAGTTGCTTCTGTTTGCTGTTGCAGTGTTCAAGGTTCTGTTACTGTATTTTGGTGATAGTATTCTGAATGATCAGATTGATGGGTTGTCAAAGTGATTGATTGATTCAATTGTAGTTGGTTCAAAAGGTGATTGGTTGATGCAAATATATTTGATATGATGTTGTTGATCGACCCAGTCTAAAAATTTATGAAACATGGTCCCTGGAAGAAAAAGGAGAAGGTCGTAGCCTTCTGTAGGTCGGTGCCTACATACTAATAAACATATCGGCTAGTACAAGAGCTTTGGGGGTTGTAGCTCCCTTCCAGTAGAAGCTGGAAAATGAGATAAGGTTGTACCCTTCTGTAGGTAGAAGCCTGCATACTGGTATAAGACTGTACCAGTACAAAACCTGTAAACATAATTTTCTTATTAAAAGAAGATAGAGACAATTGCAGCAGGTGGTTTTTACCCACATTGGGTTTCCACCTTATATGTTGGTGTTCATTTGTGTTGCTTATTTGTGATGCTTTAATCTATTTTTACTGCATTGTCTAATGAATTCTTGATATACTGATTAAAGTTCAATATATGATAATTTGGATAAATCAAAAGATCTCTGCGTATACGCTGGTTGCATTAAGTGAAGTCACATATACACGCTAGTTCACTGAACTGAAGTAGCATATACAAATCAGTTTTGAAAATTAAATTAATTGATCTGATAATACTGATTTACCCCCCTCTAAGTATTATTTTCAACAATTTTTATTAGAGCTAGGTCCTTTAGAAGAAGCTTGATTGCTTGAAGGAAGATCCATCATCATGAGCAATCAAGAAAGCAGGGGATCCATTAGACCTCCAATATTTGACGGGAGCAACTTTGTTTACTGGAAGGTAAGAACCACAACCTATCTTTAATCACTTGGAATAGATGTCTGGGAAATCGTGGAAGGAGGATATACATTTCCATTAGCAATTCCTATAGATACGACAAGTAAAAAGTAATATGAAACCAATGCCAAGGTTGTCAATACATTATTGGCAAGTCTGTCACAATCAGAGTTTGTCAAAGTTATGCAGCTCAAATCTGCCAAAGAAATATGGGACAAAATCGTTCTAATCTACGAAGGAGACTCTCAGGTAAAATGTGCTAAACTGGAAACTCACAGAATTCAATATGAAATTCTCAAGATGCACAATGATGAAAGTATAGCTAGTTACTTCTTACATATAGATGAGGTTGTTAATTGCATGAAGAATCTAGGTGAAGAGATAAAGGAAGTTACTTTAGTTGAAAAAGTTTTAAGATCCTTATCTACTAAATTTGAATCAAAAGTATCTGCCATAGAAGAAAAGCGGGATCTACAAACTATTACTATGACACAGCTTCACGGAATCCTAACTGCCTTTGAGATGAGAAAATGAGGTCCATCGGATATGAGAGAAGCCACATTTAAAGCTTTACAAAAATGAAAAGAAGAACTTAATGAATCAGGACATATTTCAGAAGAAGAAGAAGCAAACTTCATCAATAACCTTCAACGGGGTTCTGGAAGATTCAGAGGTAAACTACCTTTCAAATTTTTTGCATGTGGTAGAGTCGGTCATTATGCTACCAAATGTCCTCATAAAGTTAAATATGATAAAGGGAAGGAATCTGCAAAATGGAAAAGAAAACAAAGTGTAAGTAAAAAGAGCTACTATACTCACGAAGATAGTGATGGTTATCAAATAGTGATGAAGATGAAAATAGTAATGACTATAGACTTCTGATGACTTATGAAGATGATGATTTTTTGGATGCTTTAGATGAAGATGACCTTTATGAAGAAATATCTAAACTCAAAATCTATTTCAAAGAAAAGAATATGGTTATAGATACCTTGACATACCAACTTGCAGAAAGAGAAAAACACAATGAAAAAATATAATGCGAAATTGTGGGTCTAAGAAAGGATCTTGAGAAAATAAAAGCTCTCAATCTTAGATTTGCCAAAGGATTAGAAACCTTAAATGAAATTATCAAAGTGCATTTTTCTCCTCTAATAAAGACAGGTCTTGGATATACTGAAGAAGCATCTCAATCACAAAAGCTGCCAACCTCCACTAAAAGCTATCTTGGTGCAGCAAAGAGCAGTGAACAGTTTTGACAATTGTCAACAAAGGCATAAAGCAGATCACCAGGTAAATCAAGCTCAATTTAATTCAAGGATGAATAGAAGCCACAACTAACCTTAGGTAAATTGTACTCAATCTACCTCAAAGATGAATATCAATAGAAACTACAATCACCAAGTCAGTAGATTCGATAATCGCAGAAACTTCTTTAATGGTCATTGTTTCTCATGTCATAATTTTGGACACAAAGCTTGTTATGAAACCAACTCAAAAAAGATAGAAAAGATAGATCAACGCCTTAGAATTCAGCCTCTTCGAGGGGGCAACCTCCTTTACATTACATAAATGAACAATT
>APFE031585754.1:44198-76034 GCA_000404065.3 Pinus taeda | reverse complement strand
GAATGCAGCAAGGTTAGAAATGAAACATACATGAGCGCCATTAATGGATTGAATATCCAATGGTGGGGTTCGATATCACTCTGCTACTATTAAAACCTTAATTCACAGCTCTCTTCAATCTCATTTTCCCTCCAGCCCTATGAAAATTGAAAATATGATACTCATAAACTTAAAGTTGAGGATGAAACCCACCATGTGAAAAGTGAAAATATGCTACTCATAAACTTAAAATCAAGGATGACAAAAATAGTGAATTTTGAACCAGAGATCTTTTGAGGTTTGTGTACTCCTCCGTGTGTGGAAGAAGACTAAAAGTGGGGTGGAAATGCAACAAGGTTAGAAATGAAACATACTTGGGCACCATTAATGGATTGAAGATCCAATGATGGGGTTCGATATTAGTGTGTTATTGATAAAACCTTAATTTGCAACTCTCTTTTCCCTCCTGTCCTGTGAAAAGTGAAAATATTATACTAGTAAACTTAAAAGAAAGGGTGAAAAAAATAGTGAGCCTTGTGAAAAGTGAAAAATGCTACTCATAAACTTAAAAGCTAGGATGAAAAAAATAGTGAATTTTGAACCAGAGATTTGTTGCGTGTGTACTCCTCCCTGTGCGGAAGAAGGCTAAAAGTGGGGTGGAAATGCAGCGAGCTTAGAAATGAAACATACTTGGGCACCATTAATGGATTTAAGATCCAATGGTGGGGTTTGATATGAATCTGCTACTGGTAAAACCTTAATTCATAACTCTCTTCAATCTCGTTTTTCCTCTCGCCCTGTGAAAAGTTAAAATATAGTACTCGTTTTCCCTCCCTCCACCTTATGAAAAGTGAAAATTTAATTCACAACTCTCTTCAAACTCATTTTCCCTCCTGCCCTATGAAAAGTGAAAATATATACTCGTTTTGAAAATATCTACATGTTTTCCCTCCGCCCCATGAAAAGTGAAAATAAAATACTTATTTTAGAACGTAAATGAAGATTGGAATTGGGAGGGCTTTGTTACATCAAACTTCAGGCTGATTTCTTTTTAGAAATGTCAAAATACAATATTTATAGAGTATAGAGTAGCTGTGTAGGTGTAATGTAAGTATGTAAACAATTCTAGACATGAGCTTAGTTAAAGAATAATAGCAATAATAATAATAATAATAAAAGTCAAAAGTATGGGGGTGAGTGCAAAAATCTAAATGTTGGCTCAATTGATAATAAAAATAATAAAATTCAATTTGTTATATTTTCATTTTGTTATTAACATGTGAATAGGTTTTGTTACAATACCATGAGACAATACCATAGCTTATCAATACCTCAAGCCCAAAAACCATAACTTATTTCACAACTAAAATATTTTATAACAATATGAAAAGATTCTTAACCATGGATATTGACCCCCACTTTAAAGTGGATATTATTAACTTGTAAAAAATTGGTTTTGTTATAATACCATGGGCCAATACTATGGCTTATCAATACCACATGCTCTAAAATCATAACTTATTTCACAATCAAAATACTTTATAACAATATGAAAATATTCTTAACCACAGATATTCATTCTCACTTTACCATGGATATTATTAACTTGGAAATAGGCTTTGTTACAATATCATGGGCCAATACCATGGCTTATCAATATCCCATGCCCAAAAAACATAAATTATTTCAGAAACAAATTATTTTATAAGAATATGACAAGATTCTTAATCATGGATGTTCACCCCCACTTTGTCATTTATATTATGAACTTGTGAATAGGCTTTGTTACAATAACATGGGCTAATACCATGGCTTATCAATACCACATGCCAAAGAAACATATCTTATTTCACAATCTAAATATTTTATAACAATATGACAAGATCCTTAACCATCGATATTCACCCCCACTTTACCATGGATATTATTAACTTGTAAATAGGCTTTGTTACAATACCATGGGCCAATACCATGCCTTATCAATACCACATGCCCAAAATGCATAGCTTATTTCACAATAAAAATATTTTAATTTAATTTAATTTTATAACATTTTTTATTTGAAGCTAATATTAAAAGGGTTATAATTAGTTTTGAGATATATATAAACCCTCTATCCTGACGACTAAAATTATTCCCATATAAATTAAATTGAGGTTTTAATAAAATTAAAAGTGAGAATACTTTTGTATTTAAATAAATGAAATTTATATAATACAAATATTATTAAGAACCAATATAGATCTATCTTAACTAAGGATCCAAGTGATGATAGTAAGCGAAGTGAAGGGAACAGAGGTGCAGGGAGATAGTGACAAAGATGGAGGGTGGAGAGAGAGAGAGAGAAAGAGAGAGCAAGAGAGTGATGGAGGGTGACGGAGAGGAGGTAGGAAGAGAGAGAGAGGAGAGAGAGAAGAAGAGAGTGGGGGAGAGATATAGGGAGTTGGAGGGGGAGAGAGAGAAGAAGAGAGAGGGGGAGAGAGAGATATGGAGTTGGAGGGGGGTATAGAGAGAAGAAATAACTAAGGCATAGGGAGATAGAGGTGTAGAGAGAGAGGGAGTGACAAGGGATAGATGGATAGAGAGAGAGGGAGAGAAGAGAGAGAATTGTTAGGGATAAAGATAGGGAGGGAAGGGAAAGAGAGAGAGAGGGAGGCACATAGATGGGGGGGGAGAGTGATGGGGGGAAATAGAGGGAGGTGAGAGAGAAAGGGAGAGAGAGAGGGCTAAGAGAGAGGAGAGAGAGATGAAGTTGGAGGGAGAGAGAGAGGGAAGGAAAAAGAAAGACATAGAGGGAGAAAGGTGGAGAGAGAGAGGGAGTGACAAGGGAGCGATGGAGAGAGGAGAGGTAGAGGGAAGAGAGAGAGGCAGAGAGGAAGAGGGAGGGAGAGAGAGATATATATGGAGAGAGAGTGTGTATGTTTGGGGGGTGAGATAGAGAGAGGGAATAAGAAATAGACACATAGACACAAATATAGATATTATATAGTATTATATAACCATCCTAGATACATATTAACCTAGATCTATCAAGCGCCAAAAAAGAGGTTTGCACATTGAGAGATTGGATCCCTCTTGATGCTTGATAGATCTGAGTTAAGATGGTTCTAGGATGGCTTAATAAGTTTGTAGTTGTATTTTATAAACTAACACTTTTTTTTATGGTTGTGTTTGAAAACTTTTTTTCCATATTTGGTGTATTTATCATAATAATAATAATCTAATTTTAATTTAATTTTAAGCTTACCTTGTTTATGTAATGATTTTGTTGTTAGTTTATAGAGATAAACATGTTATACTTTCGGAATTTGAAAAGGAAACACGTTCTCTTAACTTGGTTGTATTGAAAACATTTAAGTGTAAGAAGGAAACATGCCCTCTTAACTTGGCTGTATTAAGAACATATGTGTTATTGTATACTATGTGGGTGAAAACAAGAGAGGGTATATGGTAAGTGGATTAAATAGTTAAAAACAAATGTTACTTAAGGAGAAAGTTACACAAATCTAACAAATAGGCTAGGGTTAGGATATTACTATTTTGGGACATCTAAAGTTGGAGGTACATTTTATGGAGGTGTAGTCTAAGCCCTTGGGTGTAGGGCACATATTATGGGTATCTTGGACCTTTGGTGTGTGTTAGTGGTGTCAACTAGTGGTGGAGAGTGCAACCAATGAGTAGGAAACGTTTTTCATTTACAAGGTTGGCATCAATCAGGTATTTTCCCTCTCTACCCAACTCTAAGATGAAGAGTGTGTGTAATGGACTTATTATTGTAACAAATTGAAAATATTTGATTATATTTAAGTTCAAGGGCTTGAAGTGGTTGCCTCAACCTACAAATCTTTAAAGGAACTATGTATTTTTCAATTAAACCCTTGTCGTCAAGGAGCTACAAAAGAGGAAGGCCTTATGGCTATTTTTAGGGGGTTGTAATGACCCTCGTCTTGTGGTAAATATGTAGATATGATGCTAATGGTCTTGAAATTAGTACATTCACGTATATAATGTAAAAATTTTCCTATCAGCTTGAATTATGTAAATATGATAAATATTTTGTGGTTACCTTGATGTACATGTTGAAGTTCCACTTGCATGATATTATGGGAAACACTTCTCAGTTATCCTTGTGTACATGAGGAAGATCATAATTACTCTATGCCCACAAATATAATAGTGAATAGTGTCTAACTGAATCAAAACCCTAACCATCAACCTAATCTGCATTGATGAGCCTTCAACTAATGGTCCTTCCTTAAGGTAACCACTTATAATTATTGATGGCACATTTTTCTAACTCAATGAACCTTGTATTAACTAGGGGGAGTTAGATGGAACCTCAATGAATTCAAGGTGAGGGTAATAACCAAAGTTCAACATATAACATAATAACCTATACATATGTCTTTATACTAGGGGAATGATACAAGTATAAGGAACTTTATTAATGGGGGGATTAAAGAGCATATAGCTCGACTCATATAGTTGAAAGAGAAAAAATAATTTGACCCAAGACCTAAGAAGAGACTCACAAACACAGGCATAATATTTACAGGCCTTGATGTAGTCAATGAGGGCAGTGAGATATTTTGCAACCTATTAGCACACATGAATGGATTTCTCTCCTCCCTCACACCTTGTCGATTCTACGATAAACCTAGGAAGACGGAAAATGACAGATGGGGAGAAAATGGGAGGCCAAATGGCAGGAAAGGGAAAATCCAGTTAGCCAAGCCCTAACTAACTAGAAGGATGAAGTGAGAAGTAGAAAGAGAAGATAAATTGGGATAAGGAGAATAGGAAGAAAAAGAGCACAATGAGAGGAGAGTAAGGGAGAAAGAACTAAGAGTGCACAAGATGAGGACAGGGAAATCAAAGGCAAGGAAGTCACTGGGTAACTACTCAAAGGGTGTTGTTGCAAGGAGGGTGTCACACTTGGACATCATGGGGTTTGCACCAAAAAGATAACAACTTGAATTTTGATGTTAGAGGTAAGCCTCCATCATGTTGTTGAACTCTACATTTGACATTTATGGCATCAATCTACCACTTCTCCGCATCTAATTAACAATCGAGTTATCGGGTCTAGCGCAATGGGAAAATCACTACCATGAATCTCTTTAGAGAACTACAATTTCCCAAAGGTATTATAGTCATATATTTGTTGGTTAGTTTTACAAACCAAGATTTAGGAACCCTATTGTCATGCTTGTGGCTTAGCCACCTTCCAAGTAATGCGATAAAAACACCTAGTAATATTTTCACACTGAACACTATACAATAAACTTAACCCTAATATCTTAGTGATGAATAAGTAGCTAGCTAGAATCTAGAAGGGTTTTTGGATTGATTATTAGTGAAACTCCTTACAGTTAGGCGTGCCAATGTGTGTTGAGTGTTAGCGAGTGCTAGGGAAATTCAAGGGAGCATGAGGCCAAAATGCATGGAAATGAATGAATAAAAGTGCATGACAAGGAATGCCAATGAGTTCTAGGTGTGGTAAGAGGGGAGTAACATGGTATGATAAGTAGTGCTAAGTCATTATAGCATGCCAAAGTGACATGCAACCAATATGTGCTAGGTGCCAAGGTGTGCCAAATAGTGGTAGGAAGTGTGAGGGAGTGTTAGGGAAACACAAGGGACAACTAGGTGAAAATGATGCATGAAAATGAACGATTAAGAGTTTGTGATAAGAAGTGTTAGTGATTTCAAGGTGTGCTAAGGAGGTAGTGACAAGGTATGCTAGGAAATGCTAAGGCATTCAAGAGGCCATGGAAACATGAGAAGATGTGTTAGGTGCTAAGGTGTGTCAATGCATGCCAAGGATAGTTATTGACTGTCAAGGAAAAAAAGGGAGCACTAGTTTCAAATGCATGGAAATGAATGAATAAGAGCACGTGACAGGGATTGTCAGTGAATTCTAGGTGTGCTAAGGATGGAGTGAGAAGGTATGCTAGGTAGTTCGAAGGAATGTTAGAGTGCCAGGGAGACATGCCAAGATGTGAGAAGTCCTGGGGTGTGCCAATGTGTGTCAGGGAGTGCCACGAGAACACAAAGGAGAACTAGTTCAAATTGCATGGAAATGAATAGATAAGATTGTGTGATAGGGAGTGTTAGCAAGTTCTAATTATGTTAAGAAGGGAGTGACAAGGGTACATGCTAGGCAGTGCCAAGTCATGCTAGAGTGTTAGGGCATGTTAGGGAGTGGAAAGGTCTTTTAGGGAGTGGAAAATCATGCCAAGGAATCCAAGGGGATGATAAGGTGTGCCATGTAGTGCCAATGGATTGTTATACGTGCCATATGTTATGGCATATGAATATGTAAACTATGTTTCTTAGTTGTTTTATGGGCACGGTTGGATGTGAGCCTTGACTTGGTAACTTGTTAAGTGGGATGAGTTAAGATTGGACATGAGAATCCTAAGATGAATTACAGTCTATTAAGGGAACATGACATAGTCTAGTTGTAGTAAAAGTAACTTGGTAAAGTTGTTGTAGTTGAGGCAGGACTTGGTTGGTTTGCTAAGTCTAAAAGAAAATAATGGTATTTATGAGGGCATGATAATTAAGGAGTGTCATGGCATACCAAGGAATGAAAAGGCATGCTGACATATGCCAGATAGTGTCAATGCATGTCAAGGAGTGTTTGGTAGTGTCAAGGAACCACAAGGGAGAACTAGGTCAAAGTGCATGGAAATGAATGAATAAGGGATTATGCTAGGGAGTGTCAATTAATTCTAGGTTTCCCATGGATGAAGTGTGTTATGAGAATTTCATATTAGGAATTGAAGGAGGAAAGCCTACGATTGTGATAAGAGGATGGAACAAGAAGTTTGAGACAAAGGAAGAATTTGGTCTAGGCACATCACTATTTTTTCAATGACTTGGTTGGGTTCCCACATCAAAAAATAAGTAAGGTTATCTATGAGGGCATGAAAACTAGGGAGTGCCAAGGTATGCAGGGAATTTCAGGAAGTGCTAACACACGCTAGAAGATTCCAAGGAATGTTAGGCATTTCAATAGATGTCAATTGCGAAGCCATGTCAATGTGTGTTAGGTTCTAGGATGTGGCACCAACACATCTTAGGGATTGCGAAGGAAACACAAGGGATGACTCATTTCAATTACATGTAAATGAATGAATGTGTGTGTGTGTGATAGGGAGTGTTAACAAGTTATAGGTGTGCTAAGGAGGGAGTGACAACTTATGATAGGCAGTGCCAGTAGATGAAAGAGTGCTATCAAAGCCTACTAAGTCATGACAAGTGCCATGGTGTGCCAATGCATGCCAAGGAGTGTTAGGGAGTGTTAGGGAAACACAAGGGAGAACTAGGTCATAATGCATGGAAATGAAGGAATAAAAGTATGTGGCATGGAGTGTCAGTGAGTTCCAAGTGTGTTAAGGAGGAGTTACAAGGCATGCTTGGGAATGCTAAGGAGTGTTAGAGTTCTAGGGCGACATGTGACCAAGATGTGAAAACATGTGAAAGGAAGTGTTAGTTGGGAGTGCCAGGGAAACAAAAGGGATAACTATGTCAAAATGAATGGAAATGAATAAATAAGAGTTTTTGATTAGAAGTTTCAGTGAGTTCCAGGTGTGGTAATGACAAATTGACAAGGTATACTAGGTAGTGTTAAGGCATGCTAGAGTCTATGGTGACATGCCAAGGTGTCATAGGTGCTAGGGTGTAACAACACATGTCAAGGAGTGATAAGGAGTGCTAGGGAAACATAAGGGAGAGCTAGGTAAAAATGCATGGAAATGAATGAATAAGTGTTTGTTACCAAGAATGTCAACAATCTCTAGGTGTGCTAAGGAGAGAGTGACAAGGTATACTATGTAGTGCCAAGGAATGCTAGAGTGTTAAGCTGGTAGGCCAACATGTGTCAAGTGCTAGGGTGAGCTAGGGAGTGTTAGGGGGTGTTAGTGAAACATAAGGAAGAACTAGGTCAAAATGCATGGCAATGAATGAATAAGAGTGCGCGAGAGGGAGTTTCAATGAGTTCTAGGTGTGTTAAGGAGGGAGTGACAAGGTCATATGCTAGGAAATGCCAAGGTATGCTAAAATACCAAGGCATGTTAGTAAGTGCCACGGTTTGCTAGGGAGAGTTAAAGCATGCCAAGGAATGTAGGGGATGTTAACACATGCCACATAGTGCCAAGGCATTCTAAGACATGCCATGTGCTATGGAATGTCAAGATGTAAATTTTGTTTATTAATATTTTTAGACCAAGGTTGGATGTGATGAGCCTTGTCTTGGTAACTATTAAGTGGGATGAGTTGAGATTGTACATGAGTACCCTAAGATGAGTTACAAGTAGTTCTTAGGTGAACATGGCATATGTTGAATTTCCATGACACATGAGAATCTGGGTGTGGCCTTAGAATTGTTTATGCGAACACACTCAAGTGCCAGAACACATCTACTATGCAAAACAAAATCTTCCATGAAAGAAAAAGTAATGGATTGAATGCACAATGTTTAGGGTCTGCCACATCTTCATATGTCAATTCTTATTATTGTGATATACAATATCCATTTATATGTATGGTGTAAGACTCCTCTGGAGATTTCTATCCAACAAAAACATCTCTATGGTAAAAGGTGTACTATCGGAGGTTGCTCCATCAAAAATAACAACCAAAATGGACCTTACCGTGGACACAAATGAAGAATTAAGAAGCTTTTTATCTATGAGTGCTAATGTGGAGGTGTGGGACAAAATTACATAGGCAAAGAACCTTTTTGTTCAACCAGTCAAGATTTAAAAAGGAAATTGTGTGATTATATATACATGTGTGATAGTATTTGGAGAAATTCAAAGCTAACCCACAAATTTGTTGACATTTTGCCGGATCTGGCCTATAATTTTTCCTAAAGTTAATAAACATGAATAGGACTGACTTTTCAATACAAAATATAAATTGATATGAAAAGGGCCAAATTGTGAAAGTGTCAAAATTGGTATGGTTTAAAGGGACCGATCCCTTTGAAAATTCTTAAATTTGGTAATGAATGTTGAGCCTCATTCTAGAACCCCTTTGGGAATCCATCTTAGGAATTGGTGTAGGATGCAACACTTCAGAATAATTTTTATAGAAGTGATGTCAACACTTGTATGGTGACATGGGGTTGGAGTTGATCTGCCAAATCTACTTGGACTACTTTGGAGCTTCTCTAGGGTGATACCTTAGATGCTTTGGAGTATGAGGGCATGATTTGATATTTAGCTTTCATTGAAGAAGATTTGGAGGCTAGATACTGTAGAAAAACCCCTTGTTCTAAACAGGGAAGCACATGCCACTGAAGAAAGTAATAGAAAGTACACAGATTTGAAACTGAAATCACATCACTATTTATTACTCTTTGAAACAAGAAATAACGAAAAAATTAAAACACTACTATTCACTTTTACTTTAGTCTAGAAGTAACAATGAATCTGGAAACATGTACAAAAATGTCTCAACTTTCTTAACTCCTAGTCCTTATGCACCTTCCTTGCATGGATAGATAGGACAACTAAAGTCTTCCTCTAATGAATATTATATGAGATATCCAAACATGCTTCCTTAGCTAAGGCTAAGAATTAATAACTATGGAAGTGCTCCTTTTAATTGTGCATGCAAAAACTAAATAAAGCAAAGAGATTCGCTACTCCAGGTGCCAAAAAAGAATCCATTGCCTAAGGTAAGTGCTTTGCCTAGAACAAGATATTAAGGACTTAGAAACTTTTTTTCGTCCTTCATATGCCAAACATAACTAATTTATCTTGCACCATACTCCAAATTCATTCACCTTTAATAGAAATCTTGTCCCAAGAAAAAGACAAGAGACCAATATCCAATAGAATTCTTGACCAGCCAGAGACCCCCAAACAGAGAGATAATAAGGGAATGTCAACTAAAGTGGAATCTTTCTCCACTGAAATTGACAAGAGATAGAAGGGGTCAAAAGCTATCATACCTAATGCTCAAGAACAAATGAATTAATCCACACTTGGTGATCCAAAATGAATTCAATCCTTCTTTATTTATATATTTTCCAAAGGGGTTTTATATTCTTAAGTGATTGAGTAAACCTTACTCCAAACCCCAAATTTGGGTTTCTTAAGCCTAGTTTCCCCAAAAATTTCCCATCAATTGGTATTTTACGGTTTTTTCCCGTTTATGGAGGACTATAGCCTATGGGGATGGATATGATATTACGTCCCATTCGTCCTCATTTTGTAGAGGATGTCACATGGCACCTAATAAAAGAAATAGTGCTTTAGTTTAGGAGGTAATAACTAAATGCTTATTTCTTTCCACGCAGGACATGCATCTTGCAAAAATGATCATGGGGTAAAAATACTACAAAAGGCCTAAATCTTACTAGCATTGTCATAGTCCAAGAATAAAAACCCTTTCACGTGAAACAAGGTCAGTACCACATACTATAAGAAAAAATGATAAATTCAAAAACAATATAATTATTCAATGAAAGAATGACAAATCCTATTAGTGCACTTTAAATTGAATAGCTATTGAGCTACAATGTCAATCAAAATTTCTCGGGTTGGATCATAATTAAGTACTCAATGTTGCTTTGGGTCCAATTTGGGGAAAAGGAGGAGCTCTTAGTGATAATGGAATGACCAGGCTTTTCAAAAGGGGGCTCTAGTATACTTTTCAACCTACAAGCCATTCAATATAGTGGAGGAGATATAGAGAAGCCTTTAATAAGGACCTTTCCAAGATCAATTTGGAGGAAAATCCATTTTCAAAGCTTAAACATAGTCCTAGATTCAAACAAGAGTAGTCATTTTTTAAAACAATTACTAATTCCCAAGAAATTGGAGCCAAGCTAACATATTGACCATTTATTCTTTTCTTGAACAAGGGAGCATTTATGAAAAGTCCTTAGCCATTTGATCCGGTGTTTTATGTAAATCTCATGATTACAAATGTAATAAGAGATGCAGTTTATATTAATAAAAAGGGAAAAGTAGAGGGCTAGTTAATAATTATCTCTAAAAAAATCTCAATAGAATCCTAACATATTTGAAATGAAAGAGGTTAACTCCATGGTAATTTTTTTCTTTAGAAACTTTGCTAATTTCCATGATTTAAGCATGTATTCATACCTTGAAATAAGCTCACAAATTCTTTTGATATTGGTTGAAGCAAAGAAAATGTGCAAAGTTACACTCACATAGAGGTATGGAAAAAAAGTATGTGGAGATTTTTGTCCCAGACTCCACGGAAAGAATGGAAAAAAGGTGAAAAAAAAACTAGTCAAAAGGTATGTGTAGCTTTTGTCTTGCAGAGGTAGGTGATAACTCCACACTCTATAGCGAACGCTTTGCGGCGCAAGTGACACAAAAGTTTGGATGCTATATTTTTTGGATTAAAAGGAGTGGAGCTTGATGCTACATGTCCACTATTACCCCACTTTCTATATGAGTTACAAGAGATATAAATAGCACCCTATATCTGTTTCTCCACTCAGAGAAATTGTAGAGGAACCTTTGGAAGATGGTGAGAAAATTACTCCAGTTCATCATAACATTCCAGTAAAAGAAGCAGTTGTTGAAAACTCAGTTTAAAAACAGAACCTTTCTGCCCAAAAAGTCAAAATACAAATAGAAAAACCATTTAGTATGGAGGCTGAAATAAGTAAGTTAAAAGTGTCCATCCCATTATCTGAATTAGCTAGGCATGAAGTTTTTATATAACAAATCAGCAAATCACTACAAATTTCAGAAAACAAAGATTCAGTGAACATCCTTGATGATCAACCAGAACTTATATTTGGCCCTGAAGCAAATGGTAAAACAGTAGATGGAGGTGTCCCTCCCTTTTATGTGAATTTAAACATTCATGACAAGGTGCTTCACAATGCAATGTTAGATTTAGGAGCCTCCCATAATCTGATGCCTAAATCTGTTATGGAAAAGTTGGACCTAGATATCACAAGGCCATACAAAGACCTATTCTCCTTTAATTACAGTCAGGTCCGGTGTCTAGGCTTGATCAAGGATCTGTGTGTGTCATTAGTCCAATATCCAGCCAAGACAATTCTTATGGATGTGGTGGTAGCTGATATTCCACCCAAGTGTGGAATGTTGTTATCTAGATCCTGGGGTGCCAAGCTACAAGGATCTTTGCAACTAGACATGTCTTATGCCACTATCTCAGTCTTCGGCCAACCTAAGTGGCTATACCGAGAAACTTTGATGAAGTATGTGGTAAGTAGTCAAGAAAAACCCCAAAACTTTCCCATTTATTCTATGCATTCAGACATGGATTCTTTTATCTTATACAACACTGAGATTCAAACCCCAACTAATGTAAAAATTATGGCTTTATGTCAGGATGAATTCCTAGACAAAGAATCCATAGTTCAGATTCAAGAAATTTTGGAAAACAATAAATTGACAGTCACACATAAAGAATCCTATGAGACTGAAAATCCAACTTTGCCTGCTGAGTAAATTGAAAAATCTCCTAATACCAGCTCAAATCAAGAGAATCTATGGTATCTAGAATTTGATGGATCTGTTAATAAGCTAGGAGTAGGGGCAGGGGTATGGATACGCAATGTGAAGGATGACCACGCTGAGGGACATGCATTTAGATTGAATTTCAGGTGCACTAACAACATGGCCGGATATGAAGCCCTTCTCTTAGGGCTCAAATTGATCAAAAACCTAGGTGCAGGTCGAATATCAATTATGGGAGATTTTGACCTCATCATTCAACAAATACAGTGTAACTTCATTACAAATGATCTTAGGTTGAGATCATACAGAGCTTCGACAATGGAAATTCTCAACACCTTTCTTGAATCCCAATTAACCAAGATTCCAAGGAATGACAAAATGCATGCCCATAGTCTAGCAACCTTTACAAGCACTTGCAAATTTCCATTTAAGCCCAATCACCTATTCACTACTGAGATAAAACATAGACTTGATGTACCACATAATGCCAAAAACTAGCAGGTGTTTCAAAATGACACACAAATCAATAATTTCCTGATTTTGAAGGAAGAGTTCTCAAGCACAAAAATGGATACCAACACTATAGAGGAAAGAAATCAAATAGAAAAAATTGAAACACATATCTCTACTAAAACAACAAACCAAATTCTACATCCCATCAAGTTCACTAAAACAGATTTACAGGAACTTCATGAAAAATAAAGTGAGGATGAAATTGCAGCAGAGTGTGAAGTCATTGAGTTGAAGGATAATTTTCTACCTACAGGCCTCACTCCTTTAGAGGACATTTTTTACTCAAATGACATCTCTAGGAAACCTAAAATGCAACCATTAAACAGAGAAATTGAGGACTGCAATTTAGGAACTGCAGAAAATCCCAAAATGATAAAATTTTCTAGAGCTCTGCCTCCTGACCAAAAACTCAAGTATATTGAACTATTCAAAGAATTTCAAGATGTCTTTTCATGGAGTTATGAGGACCTAAAGTCTTATGATACTGTAGTAATCCAACACATAATACCTCTCAAAGAAAACCAAAAACATTTCAAACAGAAACTTAGGAGGGTCAACCCTGTGCTGCTCCCTTTGATTGAGAAAAAGTTAAGAGAATGTATGAAGCTGGAATTATAGCTCCAATAAGGTTCTAAAAATGGGTTTCAAATTTAGTGCCCACTAGAAAGAAGACAGGGGAGATAAGGTTGTGTGTTGATTTAAGAAATTTGAAGGCAAAAGGGGCAAATGGATACCTACCATACTGGAGTATGACATTGAAATTAAACCAACAAAACTGATAAAAGGACAAGGACTAGCTAAATTCATGACTGAAACTAACTTTCAAGACTTTGACATAAATCAACTGGATAATGAGTAGGACATGGTGACTCCATAGATCAATCAAGCCTTTTTACAATCACCTTGGTATTTTGACATATCTTTTGTATTATTAAACCTGCAAGCTGCTCCAGGATTATCCAGAACTAAGAAAATATTTTTGAAGATGAAAGCTTCCAAGTTATGCATTTTAGATCATGCTCTCTTTTGGAAAAACCATGAAGGTGTTTTATTAAATTGTCTAACCAAAGAAGAAACTAACAAAGTACTTGAAGAATTTCATGCAGGGGATTGTGGTGGACATTTGTATTGGAAATCAACTGCTGATAAAATCCTAAGGGTTGGATTTTATTGGCCCACCCTATTTGCCGATGTGAAAAAATATGTAACTTCTTGCCACAAATGCCAAATTTTTGAAAGTAAGAAAAAATTGTTGCCTATGCCCCTCAGCCCATTTCCACTGAAAAACCATTTCAACAATGGGGTTTAGACTTCATTGGGGAAATCCACCCTTCATCCTCTAGCCAGCACAAATGGCTTTTAACTGCTACAGACTATTTTACCAAGTGGATAGAGGCCATCCCTTGTAGGCAAGCCAATGACTCAGTAATCATGCAATTCCTTGAGACCAACATCTTGTCTAGATTTGGCTGCCCGGAGAAAATTATTACAGACAATGTTGTTGCCTTTAAGTCTAAAAGAATGATTAATTTCTACCACAAATACCACATTACCTTGGGCCATTCTACAACCTATTACCATCAAGGTAATGGCCTAGCTGAATCCTCCAACAAGAGCTTGATCAACATCATTAAGAAAGTCTTGGAGGAGAATAAGAAAAATTGGCATAAAAAGCTTGTAAATGCACTATGGGCAGACACATTGACCACTAAGAGATCTATTGGGACCAGTCCCTATCAATTGGTTTATGGAATGGAGGCGGTATTCCCTTCTTCTTTTGGAATCCCAGTGATAAAGTTGCTACAAGAGATACAAGTAGAACCTAATGATATTCAGAGAAGGATCAATCAAACTATTCACTTGCAACAAAAAAGAGAGGATGTCTATCACAGAGCCCAAGTTCTACAAGAAAAACTTAAAAAGATATTTGATAAAAGAACCAAAGTAGAGGATTTTTTCATTGGGGATAAAGTTGTAAAGTGGGATTCTAGAAGAGAAGATAGGGGAAAACATGGAAAATTTGATTTCTTATGGAGAGGACCATTTATCATTCAGCCTGTACAAGGAAACAACACCTACTTTTCGAAAAGTCTGGATGGTACAGAGGAAGATGATGGACCAGTCAATGGCAGAATGCTGAAGCATTATTTTGAGGCACTTTGTTAAAGATAGCAGCAGTTCAATTTGTACATACTAGAGTTTACTTTCTGCAGTTTATCACAGCAATAGGATAGGGAATAGGTTACAACAAATTTTGAGGAAAAGGACAAGGAATTGTGCCACCTTTGGGTATAGCATTTTAAGCCCACCAAAAAAAGCTAAAGAAGCAGACTTGGCAGCTGTGAAAATATTGAGAAATAATCAAACAGAGTACCCAAAATAGAACTGCAATAATTGGAATGAGTTCATGAGAAATACAGACATTGCAGAGGAGCCATTTTTTGTGAACAACAAAGGAGAAATTTCAGAATATAGCAAGAACTGAATATAAGGCCATCTGACGTGTTGTTCTTTACTTTTCACTAGGAAAATCCATCCCCAAGTGGAGCCACTATTAGCTTCCTATACCAATAGGTTTCATTTTTCATGATTGACTCGAGAAATTCCAAATATTTTCATCCTTTTCATGTTGCAAAGGTTCCATATTTTGTAGAATTTCACTATGTATAGGTGGTTGACTCTTGCCACAGTTGATGAATAACCAGACAGATTAATCCTGGCTAGGTCATGTTTGAATTTACTTGTCTTAGAATACAGAATAAAGGTCTGCACAAACAGTTCAAGCTTGGTAGACAAGTAGTTAGGTAGAGAAGCAAAGGGTCTCAACAACTTAATCTGAGCCCTGGAACAGATAAGGGTAGATTTAGATAGGAGGGCAGCTAAAAGAAAAGAGAAGAATCAGGGTTTGCTAGTTCAAGTGCACCCAAGGAAAATGAAGACAAAATATTAGGTATACTAGGTTGGGTAGGCAGTTTGATGGTGTAGAAGCAAGCTTATGGGAAACTTGGTCCTATTGCAACAAGTTCTCGTCTCATAAAAATCACAAGGTACCATGGAAAGGTGGCTACAAAACAAATGGAGGATGACTAATTCCCCTCCCCATTTTCCCAAGAAAAACTTACTAACATTCTCCCCAAAGACAATGAGATCTCCTCATTGCCCTTAGTCCACTTCATCTCATAGAAAAACTAAGTGAACATGTGTTTTCACCTAGGAAAAAAAAGCCACATTTCTTGTGTAAAAAGTCTTTATTCCATTTTTCCAAGTTTCCTAAAACTCTATGACTTGGCATCCTTTCATTCCCCCCATGCCTAATTTTCCCTCTATAAACTTAGCCTAATTCATACATATCCATTCCACATAGTCATATTAACCTACTAACCCTATTATATAGCTCCTATATATACTCTCCTCCCTTAGTATGTATAAATACATAAAATCCCTAAAAAATATAATACCCCGACCCTTGGCTAACTATAGCTATATTTTAATTTTTTTTTAGGGAGTTATTTGTCCACCCAGGGCTAATAACAACCCTCCATGTGCGCATCAGGACTTGTTTATCCTTTGGATGACTAAATAGCTGAAACCTGCATATTAAACCCACAAAACCTTTTTACCCAAAGTCCGGAATGCACCACCAAAACATTACAAAATGCAAAAAATTAAAGCGGGTCCCCCACTGTTAACCTGCCGCCACCTTCATTACCCGCCCGTTGTCCGATCGATGCTGACGGATCTGACGGTGGTCGACGATATTGCAAGCCATAACATGCCGAACTATAGTGTCCGGGGGATGTGTGGTATTTCCGTCGTACTGAGGATGCATGTCAAGTGCCCAGCGTGTTCGGAGCCCCCTCCCCCAAAACCACATCCCCCCAAAGGCGGTGCGGGGAATACCACTTACCACCCCACCACCTCCCTGCTGACGTCATGTCCACGTCATCTAATGACGTCACCCACTTGCCACCTGCCTATCTGCTAACATCACCTGACACATCACCCACCACGTCACATTCCACGTCACTTGCCATGTCAGAATCTGTACCCCGCTACATGACAAAATGACGTCATGCTCACATCATCAAAAAAAGCGCTCTGAACCCACCAAAGTCAAAATTTCAGGTAAAAGGGGGTGAAAACATTGTTTTTACCCATTTACCTTTGTTTTATCCAAGCGACCTATGCATGCGAATTTACATGAAAAATATCATTTTCACAGTATGAGTCCACCACCCAGCGGTTTCACCCCATAGCTCGGCCCCTCGGCTCACCTGGTCACCTGCAAATCAACCATTCCGCCGAGAAAACATTTATTTACAAAAAAATTCTCCTGACCCTATTTTTATTGGATTTCACTATAAAATTGCCCACAACACCTATAATTTGAAGAAGAAACACTGTGTTGCTGCCAAAAAGTCTCACCATAACCTCTATCTTGCCAAATTCACCATAAATCTACACAGTGAGCTAAAATTGAGCTCGTTCGGCCCTGCAAATTCTCCAAGAAACCCCGAAAGCTGCCTTTTCCCATAATTGTAGCCCATTATGCCAAAGATGCCCATACATCCTGTTTCTCTAGCTAAATTCAATCCACAGAGCTAAATTGAAGCCAAAAAACCAGTTTCAATGGTGAAAATCCAGGAGAAATCCACAGAGCCATTGTTTTGCCCTTTTTCCTTGCACAGAGCCAAAATTTCGAAGTTTAAAGGCAACAGAGCTTAGCCATGGAAGTCCAGTAGCCTTGAACATCACTCCTCTTAATGTACCCCACAAGGAATTGGAACATTTTCCCTTAGCTGATAAAGACTATCTAATCCAAGACCTAGTAGGCTACCAAAACCATCTGCAAGCAGTCTGTGAGCTTAGAAACAACTACTTAAACCAGAATGATGTCTATGGCATATGGGAATCAAATCTACCGATATACTAACTCCCCTCTGTGAATATATTCCCTAAGATCACTCCCCTCTCCTGTGAGAACTATGAGCCAACAAACAGGGTAGTTAAGACTCCATCTGGAACTACCCTTTTTCATATTACTCCTGACTCTATAAATCGAATGCTCAACTTCAAACCAACCCACCTCCAATTTCCTCTTACCATGAAGTTCTTGTTGGATGAAGGTCCAAACTCTCCAGCTCAAAGATAACCAGAATTGCCCAAGTGTTTATGAGAGCAGATCGCCAGCCTAAGGAGCGACCTCCTTTCCACTATGCATCTTTCACTGAAGTGGGTAGATTAGTTGTTGATATGATATATTTTGTTTTGGGTTCAAGAAAAGTGAGCATATTGATGAAACCATATTGGTTATGATGTCTATATTTACCCTAGGGCAGCCCCCTGCTGTCAAATACAACTATGCCACATTTATTGCCAACAAGATACATGACCAATTGTTGAGGCTAGACGGGGAGGGAATATTTAAATATTCATCCTATATCTATCATTTACTCTTATATTATTAGCCAAATATCTTCCAATTCACCATTAGAAAATTAGACCATAAAGGCGAAAGGAGGTCTGTGATTTTTTGGACCCCAGTCTTTCATGAAGTCCACAGCTCTCCCTACTATTATTGTGAGTTTATTGATTTGTTTGTATACCCAATATTTTCTCTCATTATGAGAAATCCTCATCCTAGACTGACCTGTGATATGCAAAAGATACTACAGCTCTCCCAAAACTATAAAATAGGTGACTGGTACTTTTACCAGAATCACACTATTCTGAGGATATATGGCTGTGAGCTATGCCCCTACAGGCTGCCCAGATATGTGCCAATGAGACTGTTTGCCTTGGAATATTTCACACAACTCATCAATTCAGATATGAGTCACTTCCATAGCACAAAGAAAAAGGCCTGATTGAAACTCAGAGACTAGTTAAGCCCCTTCGTTATGAATAAGAAAGAAGGATGGAAAGATGCTGATGAAATATTGGGTCAAACACTCAGACTTAAGAGAAGATGTTGGTGGGTACCCTATGACCCAAATGGCTTCATCAATGTAAGAAGGGTAAAATATAGGCTGGCACCCTATGAACATTGCAGCATCCCTGACATAGAAAAATTTTCCAACCAAGATGAGTGGATGGAGGGCACACTAGTTGAAGAGTTAACCGAGGAAGAGAAAATGGAACAAACCACGAAAAATTTGGAAAAAAATCTTGACATAGATTCTTTTGGGCAGGTATCATTCAAAATACCACAGCAAACCGGGGAAATATCATCAGCTACTACAGCTTCACAACAAGTTGCCCAGGAAAGGACTACACCAACAACAGGGACATCAAAGGGCAAGGAGTTAGTAGTTGCAGAGCAAGAAACAATGGAAGAATAGTCAACTACCTCAAAAGAACACAGTCAAGGGCAAGCCCCTTTAGTACACGCACAAGCACCAGAAGTACCAGCACTGCAGACTCCTCTTCCTGAGGAGAGAAGTAAGAAAAGAGACCGAGAAGAGACCACACCTGCAAGTGGGTCAACAGAATAGCAAGAGGCCAAAAGGCAAAGGGTAGATCCTCTACCTGAAGAGGACACTGTGGAAGACACCACTAAAAGCACAAGAGGAGAGAGGGCCATCAGCCAACAGACTTCTACTAGCTCTCACAGACAAGAAGGGGAGAGGCAGCATGGAATAGAAGTCTCCTCCTCAAGGTCACAAGCCAAGAAACGATCAGATATCAAACAATCATTTATGGAGATTAAGGTTCAAAATGAGTCATTAAGAATTCAGTTGTATGATCAATTTCTTAAGATGACACCCTCCAAATAGCATAGACTAATGGCAGCTTATGACATCAAGGAGGAGAAAATGATCTTAAGTCATTTCAAGCCCAAGGTTTAGCAGCCACAGTCTGCAGCTGACCACATAAGGACCAATCTAGAGGTCCTTGCCAAAGATATACACCCAATGGACCAAATAGAATTGCACAAACAAATGATTGAAATGGTATATGCTACATTGGCAGACAAGGCAACGCTGGCCCACCAATTAAAAGAGTCATTGAGTAATACATCTGCTCAATTGGATTTGGAGAAGATCTCTTCTCTAGCCAAAGAAAACAGAATAAAGACTCTGGAAGAAATAATCATTGAGTTGGGACGTGATCCCAAGGATGCCAAGGGCATCAAAGCATTGATAAAGAAGAAGGAGGAAGATATTGCTGCCCTTAGAAAGCAATTGAAGCTGCCTATCACCATGCATCCACAAACAACAGAACTAGCAAAGGAAAAAGCAGAAGAGGATGTAATGGATTTGTTAATGAGAATGAATCAAAGACTAATGCAGACAGAGCAAGAGCTGGAGAAAGCAGTGCAAGCTAAGCAGGGAGAGTTGACCTCCCAACCACCTCAAACAGCTCCAACAATTGTCTCTGCTCCCCCCACGGACATGGCAGCAATCCCTCCCACTGAGGCATCATCAAAAATAGGTACAACAACTACAAAGGATATAGCAACAACAACAAAAGAGCCAAAGACCAACATGAGGATGGAAGAAATTATGAAGGCAGTAAAAGAGCTAGAATCTCAAATGTCAGAGCTCAAAGGGGCAAAAGAAAGACTAGCCAAGCTAGAGGTGAGCTATGACAAGTCGAAAATAACAGTGGCAGAGAAGACTAGAGAGGTGAAGAACCTAGAGAACAAGGTGAAATCATTGGAAAAGGATCTCACCTTGCATAAACCTCTGGCAGACATTAAAATGATTTTGTGGACCAAGATTGGCCAGTCAATTACTAACCAATCACTATCAATTCAAACAATCTATGAACAAATTGAATTGATAGAAAGGGCACAAGAGAAAATTCAAAGGGCGAGGGCATCATTAGGAAATATGCCTGAGCAGGCCAATAGGCTCATCCATTTTTTGAATACCCATACTAAAGAACAACTAGCAACTTTAGAAATCTTGGATAGGACAGGCACCATTTTGACAGTGAAGAAGGTGCTAACAATGAGAAATTTTGTGCAGACTTTGGAAAGGAAGTGTCAAGAGATGCAGATGGACATTAATGCCTTCATAGAGAAATTCACAAACTTGCAGCAGAAGGGTCTACCCAGTTTACTAACAAGTAATCAAAAATCATTATCACATCAACAATATGCTCACAGGGTAAACATGTATGTAACAAATCAGATCACTGCATCATCCAGCACTTCGGAAGACACAGGACCTCCTTCCGGACAGAGTTTATATGACAAATTGGAAAATTTGTTTTTATGGAACATGAAATAAATCATATTTTTGAAGTCAAGGCTAACTTTTACAGGTATACTGAGGTTGATGAAATACTTGTAAAAATACAAATACAACAGTTGCCTACAGAACAGTGGTGGAAAAGTATGCTAGAAGTTTTACCTAGGTAATTTCGATCTTTCTTCCTATGTACAATTGGTCAAATAGCAAGACACGTGGCAGATATGAAGGAAGGATCTCAAGCGAGGATCAGGACACATTAAAGATAAATCAAGAGTAGGTTAAAGGATCACGACAACAATGCAGGAATGCAAATTAAGGACACAACTACCAGCCGAATTCCTGGGTGAAAAGTCTAAAATATCTTGTCAGTTAAAGCAGCCAGCACAGCCACAATAACTCCTACCTTTATTTCTGCATTTATTTCTCTGACAGAGTAGGTGAATGAAGTTATTACTTCATATGTTATCCACAAGATATTTTGTAACTCTCTTTTTGTATAAATACCCCCCCCAAGGAATGCATTTGGGGTTGGTGATTCTCCTCTTGGACTGCGCTGTAACTCTGATATTTCTTAATACAAAGGCTATTGAAATGCATTGCTGCTGGACCTTCTGAAGGTGGATTTGATGATTCTGGGCTCTGCTACGGAATTCCTGTGTCTTTCTTTGACTAATTAAGTTATTCTAAACTATGTTTTTGTGTTTTCTATGTTTTCAAATTTCATATATGTTTCATACTCTTAACAACAGGGAAAAAGAATAGCCCAGAACTTGTTTAAATACACTATGTGTTCAATTCCTGTTGTTATTTATGTTTTCTTTATAACTAGCATAAACAAAAATTCTTAGATGCTTCTGTTTCCACTAATTCTTTCACTTTGAAAATTTCCAAGGAATTCTTAATTTCTCCTTAAAAATATTCATGCACCTTTCCCTCTGCCACCATGATAAAGGATTCTTGACTGCCCTTTACCCCCTTGCTTACATCCCATCAATTTCTAGATCTCAATATTGTTCCGAAACTGATTATCTTGCTCTGTAGTATTGCCCATCATCTCATAGACTCCATTGCCCAATGGAATAAACTCTTTCAGACTTGCATCCTAGCTCTATTTAAAATCACCATCCAAACAAACTTAAAACAAAACTCTGCACATCATAACTAGCATAAAAAATTCAAAAAACAAAGTTAAATTATGAAGAAAGAGCCCTCTCTGGATGTAGTTTGGCTAGAAATTGCATCTAAAAGATTGGTTAGTGGTTAGCTCGGTCATATTCCCTTTTCTCACAAGTTTTGGGGAACAACCTGAGTGATAAAACCAACTCCCACACAGATTATGTCGTTGTTTTTTTAATTTGTTTTAGTCTGTGATACACTAGGATTCTGATTGTGGCTTCTTGAATTTTGATACCAATTCTTTCTTAATTTCATCCAATGAAGTAGTTGGGTTAGTCATAGAGTACTTCATACACCAAGTTAGCTCTCTTTCTTGTAGGGACATGACGAGTTGCACCTTATTTACTATTGGCTTGTTGGGGTCTGACCCATGTTTAGAGGTGATTTATCCAAACAAATCCAGGTACTACTGGACATTTTGGCAACAGTCCACGGAGCATGGACTAAGGTCTCACGTAAAGTAGTATGGGAGGGTGATAGAACCACGTTTCCACACCCTGGAGTTGTCTAATTTTTTCTAGTGGTCTGTCGTTTGACCATGTGCACACGTTGGTACGCACACTTACCTGTACCTTGTAGCTTCAGATGCTATCTTCGTGTAGCCCTACTCAGGGGCCGAACAATGTTATTACAAAAGTCCTTAATAGTATTCCTATTTGATTTGATTAACTTATCTTATTTGTATGCTTTTATTTATACTTAACAATATTCACAATTCATACAAGTGCACGTAGTAAATAAATACTATAATTGCAATTCATATCCAACAGATAATAACCCAAGATAGATACACGTAATTCGGAGGAAACCTTTCTTTATTATTCATTCTCTTTGGTTACAAACTCTATTCTACCCTGTGCACTCAACTGCAAGGGTCAGCGTACTCAACTATGGACTCTACTAGGCCTATGTGCACTCAACTACAGAGCCCTTTCCTACTACTATGACCCAAGGCACACCTAGAGACTTACTCTATGCTTCACTCTTCTTTTTGACTCCATCTGTTGGTTACCTCACTCCTTAGACACTTAATCTATGCTTCACTCTTCTTTTTTACTTAGAGCCTCACTCTATTTATACTATTTTGTGGTCCATGGACCATGGGTAGGCCAAAAGTACATTCAAAACTTAGGGCGGACAACCCTATTACTCTAACATCCAATTTTCACTTTGTGCCTGCAACTTGCGGAGTTTTTACAATAATATTACTCAAAACTTGGGCTTTGAGCCCCAAACCATGCTGTGGGGGTGTTTCATGCCCAACAGGCCCCGAACACAAACATTGTGACTCGCCCTTGAGTCACTCTGTCGATGCAACAATCTTGGCACGGAGTCCCTCCAGCTAGTCCCAAATCGTCTTGATGTCTGCTACGCACTGAGATGTTGCTTGCTGAACCTGTTGTATTCATTCCTCTGTGTCCAAATTGTGTCCTTACATCTGTACTGGTATCCACTGCATATGTTTAGAGTCCCACGCCCTTGTCTAGCTCCACAAGTCGTGAATACTGTGCAGCGGTCGGTTGGTCAGATAGCTGGCCCACCCATGTAGGGCTTCAAGTGACTGTCATTTACTATGACTGGGAAGGGTTCTCCATTTAGTTCGACTAGCTAGACCGCGCCTCCGTCTATGACCTCCTTGACCACATATGGTCCCAGCTAGAGCATTTTAAATTTTCCCATAATTGTTTCAAACTTACTATCATATAGCAGCACTAAGTCATTGACCTTGAAGGCGCGAAACTTGATATGGCAGTTGTGCCAGGACATTTCACACTACTTTTGTACGTGTTGATGAAATCTAGCCAAAAACCATTCTTCCTCAAGTTCTTCTAATTGCCTGAGCCTTTCCTCTAGAGCTTCATGGTCCATCATGCTTGTAAGCACTGCTATTCACAAATTAGGTACAATATATTCCATCGGCATGACAACTTCCATGCCATAAACTAACCAGAAAAGTGTTTGTCTCGTCAGTTTCTTGCACATTGTCTTGTAAGCACATAGCATGGTAGATACGCGTAGGTTCTAATAATTTCGCTAAGCGTTGCATACTTTGGTCAGCACAGTCTCTAGTATTTTGTTAAATGCCTCTACTATGCCATTAGCTTGTGGGTGGTATGGTGTACTTTTTTGATGATACACCTGGAACTTTTCGGTGAGCGCGCTGATGGTTTCATTTAGGAAATGTGTTTCGTGATCACTCATTAAGATTTTTGGACAACCAAATTGGGTCAACACATTTTCGAACAAAAACTTCACAGCCGTGGCGGCCATGTAGTCTTTGACTGACTGTGATTCCGACCATCATGTCAAGTACTCCATCGCAGTGATGATGTAGCATGTGCCCGTCTTTCCCTGAGGTTTGATCAGTCCCACAAAGTCGATTACCCATTTCTCAAATGGCTGCAGTGTCATTTGTGGATTTAATGGCATCTCATCCCTCCGAGATGGTTTTCTAGTCCTTTGACATATATCACAAGCCTTACAGTGTGCTTTCGAATCCTAGTGTAGGGTTGGCCACCATAACCCTACGCTAAGAATATTTTGTGCAGTCGTGCATCCTGCATAGTGTCCTCCTGTAGCACCCACATGTGATTCCGTGGGGATTTGGCTTCGTTCGAATTTAGGTACATATCTTTGCAATATCTCATCATTTCCCATCTTGTATAGGTTCCCCACGATGACAGAAAAATCCACCATGCGCACCACCAATTCCTTCTTTTGTTGGACAAAGTATTCCTTTGGTTGTCAGAAAGTGAATTGTATCTTCGAAATTCTCGTCTGCAATGTGCACTGCAAAGAGTTGTGCATTAGGTAGTCCCTCCTCCAAATTAGTGGGTTCCTCGCCCGTCTCAATTCGCGACAAGTGATTTGGTCCTGCGTTCAGGCATCTCGGCCTGACTATGACCTCAAAATCATATTCTTGGAACAATAAGAGCCACCTGCATATGCACACCCCCAACATAGGCTTATTGACCAGGTATTTCAACACAAAATGGTCAATATACATCTTGAAATGTCTTTAGAGTAAATAGTGGGAGTATTTTTGGAGTGCATATACCATTGCTAACCCCTCGCACTCAGTGGTGGAATAGTTCTTCTCTTCTTTGGACAACCTCTGACTTGTAAACGCAATAGGGTGATCCATGCCTTCCCTGCCCTCCTTTGTGAGCACTACTCCCAGTGAGATACATGACGCATCAACATGCACATGAAACTCCACATCCGATTTTGGGAAGACCAGGATTGGAGCGGAGGCTAATTTCCCCTTTAGGACGTCCAAAATTTTCATACAATCATCATTCCAGCAAAATGTAACATCCTTTTTCAATATTTTTTCCATCGGCACGGTGATTTGGGCATAGCTTTTTATAAAATTTCTATAGTATTCAGTGTTTCCCAAGGTAGCACGCAGTTGTTTAACACTTCATGGTGCTTCCAAATTTAGAATAATGGCAATCTTTGCAGGGTACACCATCAGTCCTTGTTTGTAGACCACATGTCCCAACAAATTTCCAAAGGGAATGAGGCATGTGTAGTTCTTAAGGTTCAACACAATCTAGTGTCAGCGACAAGTATCTAGCATCAAGCATAAGCTTGCTACATGGTGCTTAAATAATCCAAAGATAGTCCAATCATCTAGATAGACCTCCAAGAACTTGTGGATATATTCTTTGAATGCAGCAACAATGATGCATGAACAAATGGCTGGCCCGTTCTTTAATCCAAACGGCATAACAGTTTATTGAAAGTAGCCCCACTTCGTTGCGAAGGTCATTTTTCTCTTGTCTTCCAGCACGATCTTGATTTGATGGTACCCTAAGAACCCATCGGTGAACAAGTATGCTTCCTAGCTGCCAACATTTTCCAGTACTTCATCTGTGAATGATGTTGGGAATGGATCATGTACACAGGCGTCATTCAGCTTCCTAAGGTCCATGCATATTCTTATTTAACCCTTCTGCTTTTTCTCCTGCACCACCATGGGACTCACCCTGTCGGATTCTCCCACTGGCTCGATAATTTCGGCTGCAAGCATTTTGTCTAATTCTTCACAGAACTTTTCCTTATATTTCAAATTCATGGGGGTAAGGCCACTGCCTAATCAGCCTTGCGTCAGGTTTCAGGATGATTTTCGTCATCCCTAAGTCACCAGAAATCTCTTTTAAATCTATAATTTTGGTCAAGAACAAGTCTTGGTATTCGTGGAGTAACTCAGGGACCTTATCCACCATGGCATCATCCTAGTAGTCCCCAAGAATTGCATACTCTGGCTCTGCCTCCATTCCAATGTTTACCTACTTGGTTTTTAGTGGTGCGGTGATGTCAGGATCCTCAATCCATGGTCCTTGAACCTTGCGATAGCCTTCCATTTTTGTAATGTTAATATTTCATAGATCCTCATCATCCTCCTCAACTTCTACATTGTAACAATCTAGCACGCAGCTCAGTTGTGTCGCCCATTCTGGCTAAAGTACTTCCGTTGGCTCCTGGGGTATTTTGAAGATAGTTGCTTTTACTCCTTGTACTGCATCGTCAGAAATATCCCACCAACAATATTCAAGGTTAACAAAAATCCCTCGCGCAATATATCCCATTCACTCGTACCATGGTAGAGCTCCATCTCAGTATACCAATTCATGGGTATGACATCCAGGGTATGATAGAATAGATGCACATCATGGGTATATCGCTCTTCCTCATATACCTTTGTCCATTTCGCGAGGTGTGTACGTGGATCATCCTATCCATCATACTTTCCTGCTAGCTACATATGCGGTTTCCCAAATCACAGGCACATCATCCTTCTACATCCGCACCAATCCTCGAAGATTCTCTGATGTCTTCCCCACCACCTTGCGGCATCGCGCATAGTGCCCATTTCAGAGCATTGAACTACTGTTCTTCTCGCACTACGCTTTCAAATTTGTTTGGGAATTCATCCACCATTGTCAACCCGTCATACACAGGAAAATTTATCGACTCTGTTGTCACGTAGCACAGTGATCTTACCATCATGTTGCAATTGACCATGGTTACCTTGTGTAACTGATTCTGCCATTATTCTGTTTCCTTATTCGAATTTGATGTTCAGGAGATTTCGTGCTCCCATGAAATTCTACCATCTACTGCTGGATTCACCCAATCCTGTTCTCGAGCGGTTATCTTGTAGATATAGTCTAGCTCAGCGTCGCTTTTGTCATCACGCACTGGCTCCGTGTAGCGTGATCCTTCCATAGGGCCTAAAGGTACCACTACACGCAGTGACTTTTTCTCAAAAATCATTTTGCGCTTCTTCAAATTTATGACTCCATTCATATTAGTGTCCCAATCTATTCGCAGTAGTGCACGATAGTGATTTTTGTCATCTACAATCTCTATCACCTCAAAATAAGCAAGTGTTATCACACCTTTGATGTCTACCATTATTCCCTGCAGTTTTCCCATTGGTAGGATCTTCTGCTGGTTCACCATTCACAATTGAATAGTGGACCATTGCAACGCGGGCCTACCCATGTGCTCCCATATCTGATGTTGGGTCCCTATAATACTAGTTATTACCCCATTACTATTGTAGTTATACCCCTTATTAATATCGTTGTGCCCCTATTGTCCCCATTTTTTGATTACTGTGCCCCATAGAATCCCTCTATTGTTATGTTTGTGGCTTTCTATTATTATTGTTAGATCGGTCGGGTTATATTGTGACTCCTTAGACTCCTATATATAGAGAGGTTTTGTCATTTGAATCATCGAATAATTGTTCATTTATGTAATGTAAATGAGGTTGCCCCCTCGAAGAGGCTGAATTCTAAGGAGCTGATCTATCTTTTCTATCTTTTTCTTGAGCTGGTTACATAACATTTGGTATTGGAGCTTTGGATTCTAGGGTTTTGCTACTCCAAACAGGTCATCGTGGAATTTTCGCTATAACTTCATTTTGTGACGTTTCAGAGGTTGAAAAACAAACCCATTTGAGATGACATCGCACTAAATCTCGGGTCCGAATTTCAGAGCTTTTTGTGCTATATTGGCGGAGATATGATCTAAGGAAGTTGGGCTTTTTGCGGACTCCTGAATTACATTTCAAACAGGTGACCTTGGGAAAATCATCATAACTTTTTCTCTGAGCATTGTATTGACATTTCATAAGAATTTTTAGAAAGAAGACAGACTGTAGTTTCTTCTATATATTTTTCAGAGCTAAAGGTCGAAACAGTGACTCGTGGCACGTTGTACAAGTTTGCTCTACTAAACTAGTTTATAATCAGGTCACTGTGGGAGATTTCGCATAACTCTGCCTGGGATAATCCAATTTCGATCAGGCTGGTGGCATTCGAAGGAGGACATAGAGGGCTACCATAGATCACAATTTCAGAACTGGATGATCTGAAATTACAAAGATACATAAGATTCAATATCAGGCTCCTACAAAGTGAAAAAAGGTGTAGCTTTTTTTAAATTTTTGCATAAGATTGGTTTGAAAAATTAGTTTGAAGGAATTCAAAGGGCATAGTAAAGAATTATTATTGGTAATTGATGCCCCAAGGAAAGAAAATGAAAAAACCTGGTAGGAAACCTGAAATCTCTCGCATGACCCATGAAGAAGAGGAAGAAATGCAACATGATATATCAAAATTACGAGACCAAGTGCAACAATTGTCACTTGCACAAAAAGGAACAGAATCTAAGATGGATGGTTTAAAGAAATATGTAGAAGCTAAGATGTATGGTTTAAAGAAAGCTGTAGAAGCTAAGATGGATGATTTGAAGATAGATTTGAAGACAGACATGGACGAACTGAAGATAATTATGAATAAGTTGTTACAAGAAATGGTCACTAATGGTGAAAGGGTAGTAAAAGAAACTCATGATGACAAAAAAAGAAATGTTAATCATGATTCCATAGACTCTAATGTTGGATCAAAGACCCACCATATTCCAAAAATTGATATGAGGAAGTTTGATTGCAAGGATCCTGCAACATGGATATTACAGATGGAACAATTTTTTGATCTCAATAATGTGCAAAACACACAAAATATACGTATTGCAACTTTTTATTTCGAACCAGATCAGTTTGTATGGTATCAATGGTTTTCTCTCGTAAACAATTTATCACTTGGGCAATTTTTAGGGAAGAATTGATAGCACATTATGAGGATACAAAAAGCAACACTTTTTTTTGTCAATTGATAAGTCTCAAACAAAGGGGTTCAATAATGGAGCACATTGAGGAGTTCCAAAAATTGAACATAAGGGTAAAAGATATTCCAGAGGAGCATAGAATTGATGTGTTCATAGGGTCTTTAAAGGATAATATCCAACATGATGTTCACCTTTGGGAACCTAATTCATTAGAGAAGGCATTCAGGTTAGTAAGAAAAATGGAAAGCAAAATTATGGTAACCACGAAGCATACCACTACAACTATAAAGACGGAAGTGTTTTTGCCCCTAGTCTTCCACAACCTATAAGGTTGACACCACAACAATTGGAAGAAAAAAGAGAAAAAGGGATTTGTTATAGTTGTGACAACAAATACACTAAAGTTCATAAGTGTGCTGAGAAGAAATTATTCTACATAAATTGTGAAGAGGAAGAAAAAAAGGAGCAAGAAAGGTCAAAAGAAGAGGATATACTCCAAGAACAAAGCCTAGATAAATAAGAAATGAATCCGACCATATCTTTTAATGCATTGGCTGGAATTACCACTCCTCAAACCATCAAGATAGAAGGACAAATCAATAAGAGAAAGGTAATAGTGTTGATTGATTCAGGAAGCACCCATAATTTTATTCATTGTAAGGTAGCAAAAGAATTGAATTTCTTTCTATATCCAGCACCAGAATGTAAAGTGATGATTGCAAGTGGAGGAAAAATAAATTGCTCTGGAAAGTGCAATAATATCAAGTTATCCATGGGAGAATATGTATTGACTAGCCCAATGCTTTCCATCCCAATGGGAGGTGCTGATGTTGTACTAGGAGTCCAATGGCTACAATCCCTGGGTACAATAGCTTTTAATTTTCAAGAAATTTTAATCAAATTTTCGACTGAAGGAAAGGAAGTTGAATTAACGGGTATTGCAGGGAAACCAGGAAAGATAATCAGCTCTAATGATATGACAAAGCTTCTAAAAAAGGAACAAGGAGGTGTAATTGCACAATTATGTTCGCTAGATGTTTCCACATTGGAATCATCTATTTCTCCAGATCTCCAAAAGGTCTTGTACAATCATTCCAAGGTATTTTAGACTCCCAAAGGTCTCCCACCTATGCATGATCATGATCAAGCTATTCATCTAATTCCAGGAAGTGTTCCTCCAAACATCAGGCCATCCATATATCCCTACGCCCAAAATAGTGAAATTGAACATATGGTTGCAAAAATGCTAGAGGCTGGTATAATTCAACCGAGTCAAAGTTCTTTCTCTGCTCTAGTAGTATTGGTGCACAAGAAGGATGGATCATGGTGCATGTGTCCAGATTATAGGGAGCTCAACAAGCTCACTATTAAAGATAAGTTTCCCATTCCTGTCATTGATGAATTACTGGATGAATTGCATGGATCAATTTACTTCACCAAGTTGGATCTTCGTTCAGGATAACATCAAATCAGAATGAAGACTGAATACATTCCAAAAACAACATTTAGAACTCATGAGGGTCATTATGAATTTTTGGTCATGCCTTTTGGCCTTACCAATGCACCCTCAACATTTCAAGGTTTGATGAATTCAATTTTCAAACCATTCCTTAGAAAATTTGTGTTAGTATTCTTTGATGATATACTAATCTACAGCAAGTCTTGGAAGGATCATGTTGAACATGTTGACAGGGTGCTACAACTATTAGAGGAAAAACATTTATATGCCAAAAGATCCAAATGTTTCTTTGGAGTAGAAGAGGTGGAATATCTGGGTCATATTGTATCTCATGAAGGAGTTAAGGTAGACCCTAGCAAAATTAAAGCCATTAAGGAATGGAAAATCCCCACATCCATAAAGCATCTGCGAGGATTTCTCAGGTTGACAGGGTATTATTGCAAGTTTGTTAAGAATTATGGGATAATAACAGCACCTCTAACAACATTAATGAAGAAAGATGCATTTTAATGGACTCTAGAAGCAACAAAGGCCTTCGAACATCTTAAAGAGGCAATGTGCCAAGCACCAGTCTTAGCTACATTGGACTTAACAAAAACCTTTATTGTGGAATGTGATGCTTCAGGAAATGGAATTGGTGTTGTTCTAATTCAAGATTTAAGACCCATTGCTTTTGAAAGTCATCCAATCAAGGGAAATTTTTTACACAAAGCTATTTATGAGAAGGAAATGTTGGAAATAGTCCATGCACTTAAGAAATGGCACACCTACTTAATGGGAAGACACTTCAAGGTAAAAACGGATCATGATAGCCTTAAATACTTTTTAGAACAAAGATTATCCTTTGAAGAGCAACAAAAGTGGGTCACAAAGATGT
>APFE031585754.1:19203-44188 GCA_000404065.3 Pinus taeda | reverse complement strand
TGAGGATGTGGAAGCATTGTTGTGCACCATTTCTATTATCCAACCAGATTGGATAAATGAAGCAAGGGAGGAATGGAAGAATGATGAAGAAGTATGGGCACTTATTTTAAAATTACAACAAGATTCCAGTACATCTGATACATTTGGCTAGTAAAATGATTCGTTATGGTACAAAGATCTCTTATACCTCTGTAAGAATTCGCAACTCAAACAAAAGATTCTTATGGAATTGCACACTTCTCCCTTAGGAGGGCACTCAGGATTTTTAAAAACTTACCAAAGGTTTAAGAAGGAATTTTTTTGGGATGGCCTTAAATCAGATATTCAAAAGTTTGTGGCAGAAAGTTTGGTTTGCCAACAAAATAAAGTTGAAACAATTAAGACCCCGGGTCTATTACAACCTTTATCCATTCCAAGCCAATGTTGGGAGGAGATTTCAATGGATTTTATCACATGTTTACCCAAGTCTGAGGGAAAGAGTGTCATCATGGTGGTAGTTGACAGACTTACCAAGTATGCACATTTTTGTGCATTATCACATCCATTTAAAGCCAGTGTAGTTTCTACTGCATTTATGGAAACAATTCAAAAGCTGCATGGAAACCCAAAGATTATTGTAAGTGACAAAGATCCCATTTTCACTGAAAATTTTTGGACATAATTATTTTCTTGTCTTGGTACTCAGTTAGCTCATAGCTCATCTTATCATCCTCAATCTGATGGGAAAACTGAGATAGTAAACAAATGTTTGGAACGATATCTTTGTTGCTTTGTATCTGATAAACAGACACAACGGGTCAAATGGTTGCCTCTGGTTGAATGGTGGTATAACACTTCCTTCCATACAACAACAAAAATGACCCCATTTATGGCACTTTATGGGTATCAGCCACCATCCATCACTTCATATTTAAGAGAAAATTCTAAGGTTCAGGCAGTGGAACATCACATCGAACATCAACAACAAGTCCTCCAACTCTTAAAGGATAACCTCGTGTTGGCACAGAATAGAATGAAACAACAAGCAGATAAACATCGCAGTGAAAGAAGTTTTTGATGTAGGTGATTGGGTATTCCTATGGCTACAACCATATAAGGAAATGTCCCTCAAGAAAGCTAAGAAGGATAATTATCACCAAAGTATTATGGTCCATACAAGGTGTTGCAAAAGATTGGTACTATGGCATACAAATTGGAGCTTCCTGCAACTTCTTGATTGCACCTAGTTTTCCATGTTTCATGTTTAAAGAAGGTTATAGGTGACAAGCTCCCAGTTCAAACTATATTGCTAGAACTGGAAAAGGAAGGAAAAATTATATTGGAACTGGAAGCAGTCACAGAAACAAGAACTCAATAGCTATGAAATCGATCAATTTCAGAGTATCTTATCAAGTGTAAGAACTTATCCGCTAAAGATTCCACATGGGAGGATGAGAATTTTATACAGAAGTATCCAAAACTACTCAAGTGTTGAGGAAAACACGTTTTTTGAAGGAGAGGGGCATGTTGGGTCCCTATAATACTAGTGATTACCCCATTACTATTGTAGTTATACCCCTTATTGATATTTTTGTGCCCCTATTGTCCCCATTTTGTAATTACTGTACCCCATAGAATCCCTCTATTGTTATTCTTGTGGCTTTATATTATTATTGTTAGGTTGACTGGGTTATATTGTGACTCCTTAGACTCTTATATATAGAAAGGAGGTTTTTTCATTTGAATCATCGAAGATTTTTTCATTTATGTAATGTAAAGGAGGTTTCCCCCTCGAAGAGGCTGAATTCTAAGGCGTTGATCTATCTTTTCTATCTTTTTCTTGAACTGGTTACGTAACATCTGATTTGGCAACACTTTCGCGTCTGATCCTAGATCTAGGATTACTTGATCCATTTCATACTCCCCAATTTATGCATTCAATCTCATTTCCCTTCCCATTCGCGATGTATGTTTCTCGAGCTTCCAGACTATATGAGGTTCTCCTGACCCAGTGCACCTAGTGATAAGTTCTTGTAGCCCTTTCACAACCTTGTTGTTGCGTAGCAGTTCCATACATGTCTCCAGAAAGGTAGTGATCATTCAAGGATCCATCTTCGACTCTAGTTGATCCCTATTACTTGAAGTGGAGGCCTCCGTGAAGCTCTTCTTAGCTTCCATGAATGTCTCTTTCACGTGCTCTAGATAAAATTTAGGTTCCTTTGTAGGAGCCTTGTGAATCCACGCATTTTTTTTAGGCTCCTTACCTTTGTCCTCTCCTATCATGATACTACTTCTGGTCACTATGTATACATTTGGGTCGTCTTCGGACGGCTTAGACCTCATCATTTACAAATTATGAATCGAGGGAGGTTGGAGTACCCCTTTCTCACACAGCCTCGCTATCAGTGTAGGGAAGTCCTCTACCTCATGATCAAACTGAGTACAATATAAACATGATGTTCCCATCAGATTCATACAATCATGGGGATAGTTCCCTAGCCCTTCATAATTGTAACAAATTAGTTGTTCATGACCCCTTCCTAGTCCCATTCCACCTCGACCTCGTCCGCGCCCCTGAAATCCAGTTCCCTTCATTCCTATATTTGGGTCAAGAGCTCATGTTTTAGTCTGCACTCTATAGGTCGGAGTCTGATCCATCATTAGTTCATAGCTTCTGTAGGTGTGCTCATCTTGGCCTACCGACCTGCAGAAATTACAAAACAATTGTTGGGACTTTTGTGTATATTTCTACAATAGATGAAAATTTTTAGTAACGTGTTTTCCTCCTATCTCACAAATCGTACACCATAATGCAGGTAGAATTCTTATTCATGCTTGTATCTCAGGTTTTAATGGCATTAGCACTCCCCCGGCCAAGAAATTCACGAAAACTGGACAATGGTCCTTGGCATGCCCCTGGCCTTTGCATTTTTTGCACCATACCTCCTCGCACGCTTTTGGGTGAGTTTTCCTATCTTGTTTCAAACTCAGCATTTCCAGACACAAATTTTACAGTTGCGCATGGATTTGTTGAACTCCCAGGCTAGGATCTTGTATTGGAGTCTCGTGTAGTCTCATTGAAATCTCCAAAGCCTCGGCCTGGGTGGATAACTTCTGTTGTGACAGCGCTACCCTCAAATGCGGCGTTAGTGATGCTACAAACCATACGTGGTGTTGTCGATCCTTCAAGGTCATGTTGGCTTCATTGATCATACTCTTCAGCCTTTGATCCAGATCCCATGGGGTCTCGCCTAGAAGCATCGTGATTTCCTTAAACCCCATAATCGATTGTGTCTCCAACTTTGGCCTACTAAATTCTCTATTTAACGTAGCATGGATATTTGCGATCCTTGCGTTTGGGTGGTCATTAGAATGATTAATGTACCATGTTAGTGTGCTATCCTGCAATGTGCTTACCAACATTGCCTTCTTTATATTATCATCCACAACTCGTTGTGCTTCCCATACGGCCCTTACCATGAACCAAAATTTGTCCGGATCTTCATTCCCTAGTCCCCTGAATACTAGAAATATTATCGTGCTCGCCATATTGAACTGTGTTGGTGGTAGAGGTGATGTGGGTGGCGATGGAGGTGATGGTGGTGAGACTAGTGGTGGTGTAGGTGGGGGTGGTATGCCTGGAATTCACACACTTATCAGATTGATCACGCTTCTCGGAGAAACTTTCTCTAGCTATTCTTCACTTTCTCGCTGTAGTGAAATCAAGGGATTGTTTTCTATCTCTACGCTACCTTTGTTTCTATAGATCCTACCACTTCATGTAGTCCCAAACATTAATTTATTTGCATAACTTGCTTTTCACACAACAAAATTTTAATCCAAGTGTTCAACGATTGAATGTACTTACCTCACGGTCCCTTGAGGAAGTGTCGTTACACCTCGCTGTAGCTGACAGTTGTATCTACCGCGAACTCAGTGATAAACCACCCTATAATTCGATCAAGCCAATGGTCCACAATGTGCAATCTTCTCTTCTGACATTTCTATTTTTAACACTAATTGTGGAGTCCACACAATTGGTTTGTCGAGCCTACACCTTCCTTGACTGTCTGCTAGCTTCAAAATCCACTTGTACAATTCAGAGGGGAAGGATGCAAAGAAAATTTCATGAATTTCCATATATAAGTAGTGCTTTAACCATTCTTCCTTTGATACTTGTGGGTTCCTGTTTTCCTGCGCCGTGAACTCGTGAATCTATTTTTCCAACCACCCTTCAATTTATTTCTTCATTAGATTCTAGCAACACGACATCAGTCATCCCTCATGCAAATACTGGTCCTGATAACAGAACCATTTGTTGGCTTGTTGGGGTCTGACCCAGTTTTAGAGGTGATTTAGCCAAACAAATCTTGGTACTACTGGCCCTTTTGGCAACAATCCATGGAGCACGGACTGAGGTCTCATGCGAAGTAGTATGGGAGGGTGCTAGAACCAGGTTTCCACACCCCGGATATGTATGATGTTTTCTAGTGGTCTGCGGTTCCACCCTGCGTGCATGTCGCTACTCACACTTACCCATACCTCATAGCCTGGGATGTTGCCTTCGCATAGCCCTACTCGGGGGCCAAACAGTGTTATTACCCAAGTCCTTACTAGTAATCCTATTTGATTTGATTAACTTATCTTATTTGTATGCTTTCAGTTATACTTAATAATATTCACAATTTATACAAGTGTGTGCAGTAGATAAACAATATAATTGCAATTCATATCCAATAGTTAATAACCCCAGATAGATACACGTAATTCATATAAAACTTCGCTTTATTATTCTTTCTCTTCGGTTACAAACTCTATTCTACCCTGCACACTCAGCTGTAGGGGTCTGCACACTCAGCTACGGACTCTACTAGGCCTTTGCGCACTCAGTTATAGAGCCTTTTCCTACTACTACGACCCAAGACACACTTAGGCACTTGCTCTATGCTTCGCTCCTCTTTTTGACTCCATCCGTTTGTTACCTCACTCCTTTACAACTAAGAGCCTTGCTCTATTTATACAATCCCATGGTCTGTGGACCATGGGTAGTTCGACACTACATTCAAAACTTAGGGTGGAAAACCCTATGACTCTAACATACAATTCACACTCCACGCCCATAATTCACGAAGTTTTTACAATAATATTACTCAAAACTTGGGCTTTGAGCCCCAAACCATGTTGTGGGGCAGTTCCATGCTCAACATTTATATCATCACTAGTGATCTATCTCGTTGTCCACACTACATCAGCTATAAATCAGAACTGATCAGGATCCTCTGATCCCAGTCCTTTAAAAATAGGCAGCTTAATGTCATCATCTATTCTCCTTCTCAGGGGGTTAGGTGAAGGGGGGGGTGGGGGTGTAAAGGAATTATGGGGAGGGGGATGGGTTGTAAAGGGAGTGGATGGATGGGGAATCCCAAATATGCCCTGCTTCTTCTCAACTCCTAACTTTGACGTGCCTTCACGATAAGTGGGGGAATTTCATGGGGTTGTAGGGTTACTTCTTTCTTCTTCACTCTCAGATCCTCCTAACAAGGGGCTATAGTCAATTTCAATAAAATTATTCAGATATGTCTTCTATTATTCTCTATTTTGTATAGATCCTGGTTCAAGCTTATTTCATCTTCATCCAAACAATAATCTTACCACATTTGCAAAATCCCCTTTTCACACAATAACATCTTAATCTAGAGATTTAAAGATATTAAGAACTCACCTCGTGGTCGTTTGAAAAATGTTCATTCAACCTATTGCAACCTCAATTATAAATCCTCCCAAAATTTTATTGATCTAGAAATCAACATCCCTTGAGATATTGTTACTGACGTTCTTTAGTCACAATATCAATTCAAGATTCCATTCCTTAGGTTCGTAATTCTTGAAACAAGTCTTATGCTCAGTTAACTTAGATACCCACTCATACAATTCAATGTGGAACGAACCAAAGAATATTTCATATTGTACTTCAAATATATACTTTTGCAACCATTCTTCAATTGATAATCGAGGGTTTCTGTTCTCTTTTTCCACAAATTCGATTTCTTTCTGTTGAACCCACTCCTGGATTTCTTTCTTTGACAGATGCCAAAACATAGCCCTTAAGTAGATCCCAATCCCAGAAACATAATGATTTGTTGGTTAAAGTGGTTTAACCCAAGTGCAAAGAATGATTCACACCAACAAAACCCTCAACCATTGGCCCTTTCAGCAACGACCTGTAAGTAGATTGTAGTCTCACCCAAAGCGGTTATGGGAGGTTGTAGAACTAGGTTTCTCCAACTAGAGGGATATGCGCATTGTTGCGTTCATGCATTTACTTATGTTTTCTATCTTCTTACAACTTCTCATATAGGAATAACTTTGCATTGATGATTAATATTATAGATTGGTACTTAAAACATAAACATAATAGAAAACCACATAACATGTGTTCTTTCATGTAATTCAGTAACAAGCATGCATAGCAATATTAATAGCAACAAATAATGGACATATACTGATACAAAATACTTTGGACAAACATCCTCTTTATTAATAATTATCTTCAATACATGCTCTTCCCTGACCTGCACACTCAGTTGTAGACTCGTCAAGGCCTCTGCGCACTCAGCGATAGAGCCTTCCCCAAAAATACAGACTCAAGGCAGAGAATACAAACAACCTATGCTTAGTTTTTATGTCATATTTAACAAAGTATTACATCTTCTTTATAGAGACTTCCTTACTACAAGACCATGGTCCATATACCATCGATCCGACAAAAAAATGGACTAATACCTGAAACCCGTTACAAAATAATGGGATTTGACCCACCCTAAATCCCCTAAAACATCACGTGATGAATATAACTTCATCATATCCACATGCTGCTCTCCTTAAAATGCGAAGTCTTTGACAAAATCCTGGACCAAGTTGGGCTGCACCGAACAGTAATCCATGTCAGTTATAATATATCTTGCTCCATTTCTCTTCTCCTATGGATTAATTGAATCAATAAAAACTATGGCCCAATTACCAAATGGATATATTATTATATGTGGGTGAAGTATAATATCATCTCAACACAAATGTTTTCCCACTCTTTGAGACACATCACATCTGTGTTAGGATTCCCCCACATTGTGGTGGATTGTTGGAAACCACATATCTTCATGCAAAATCTTATGTGCAATTTATTTTCCTATATAGTGTCCTACAACCACTCCTTCATGAGCCTCTTTCAATATGGCTAATATTTCATGCTCCAGTATGCAATAACAAAGAATTTCATTTGTGCCTAATTTGCATAGTCATTCTGTGATTAGGTGATAGTCAGTGGCCATGACTAGGAACTACTTCTTTTATGCCATTGTGTACTCTTGTGATGTTGTACTTGTAGTAAGGAAGGGGGGTATTTCTATAAAATAATTGTCTACCATCCCCACATGAATTGATTGTGCATCTGGAAAGTTGATATTCACATTTCCTACATATTTTCCAAAAGGGATCCTTGACAAATGATCCAGCCCTACATTGAGCTACCAAGCTTTACTATTATCTCTAAATTGTACTCTTGTAATAGTACTAGTCACTCACATATCATCCCCCCAAAACTGGCTTGTTTACAAGGTACCATAATGTAAAATGGTTAGTATATGACTTAATATGTGACCTTTACAGGTAGTGCCTAAATATTTAAGAGCATACACCATTTCCAATCATTCACTTTCCATGGTGGTTTAGTTCCACTCTAATTAATATAAATTCCTATTATCAAAAGTTTCTAAGTCATTTATCTTAGACTCTCCTATTTGATCCACTGCAAATCTTAATGTTATCACAGATGCATCCAGATGAACATGAAAGTCTTTGCTCCATCTTGGAAACACTAGGATAAACGTAGATAATATCTTTTCCTTCGACGTATCCAACACCTATTGGTACTCTTCACTCCATTCAAACATTTTCTCTTTCTTCAATAGTTTTTCTAATGGTTCAGTAAGAAATGCATATTTATGCATAAAATTTTGTAATATCTAGTGTGTTCCAATGTCGCATGCAATTATCACATTGAAGAGGAAGGTGGTTCACTATCACATTCATATTAACTAGATCCACTAGTATCCCATGTTTTCAAACAACATGCCCAAAGAAAATTCCCATTGGCAAACAAAAAAAGAATTATTTTTTTTTAGGGAAATTTGTTATTTTCATCTATCTAACATTAATTTAGGACATCCATGTGTTTCTATAGTAGAATAAATATGGTCCAATCATCCAATTAAACTTCCAAAAAATAATGAATAAAATACTAAAATATTACCACCATCATTTGAGATAGCATTGTCAGCTCATTCTTCAATCTAAATGGCATGAAAATCTTTTATCAATGAATAAGGCTCATGCTCTCCAACATTCTCCAAGACTTCATTTGTAAAATGTTTAGGGAAGGGATCATGAACACCTTAGCATCATTCTATTTCCTCAAATGATTATACACAAATTTGAATCTTGCTAAGTTTCTTCAATTTCACAAACAGAAAATTGACCCCCTTAGAGTCCTTGACAAGTTTGATTATACCTACCTTCAACATCCTATTGAGCTCCTCTCTGAAAAAATTCTTTTATATGGGTTGAGTTGCTAAGGTATCTATTGTATTTGTTTTGTACCTAGTTTTAATGTGATCTTCATTTCCCTTAATTCACCCACCATTCCATTCATCTTTGCAAAAGCGTCGGGGAATAAGTCTTGGTACTAGTAAGTATCAGATATGTTCAATTTTTTCCTTGCCCCAATAATCTCCAATCATTACAAACTAACGAATGTCTTCTATACCAATATTCACTTTGCACGTTTTAATGGGTTTAGTGTAGTCCAATGTAGTAGAGTCTAGTTGTGGCTATGTTACCTTACGTTCTCCTTTGGACTCTAGAATATGCATATCCATAGGATCTTCATTTACGTTGATCTCTTCTTCAATACCGTAACACTCTTCCATCTTTCTCGTAGCTTGAAAATTTTGGTCAACAATATAGTGGTACCTCCTTTAATACAATCCTTGGCCTTGATGCAAATATTTTTTCCTTTGTACTATGCAGCACTTCATCTACCAACAGATCATCGTATTCAAACTAAAATGTTGATATGAAAATTAATGTCACATTTATCCAATCTTCAATATCCTATTGTAGCTCTATTTGTGCATATCAATTATGGGGCATGATTTCTAAGGTATGTACAAAGTGGTGTACCCACTCAACCTCTAAAATGTATTCCTTTCCCCATCCCACAATACACTTATCTAGGTGAGTGGTTAAGAACTCTTTACCAGTGTACATATTTACAATAGGTTCTGACACTACTAAGTTCATGTGTACTGCTTATGCATTTTCCTCTAGCGTGCAAAAGTAGATTTGAGAGAAATATATAGCACCAGAATCCTAAGTTGATTTGGCACCTGCACTTCAAATTATTTAAGAAATGTAAAAACATTTCTCCTCCAATCGAGCTATGGAGGTTCCCAATATTTTGTGCCAATCCACCACACTAAACTAGTTATGTATGCACATCTTCATGTGGAAAACTAGTGAAGGAATTGTTTCTAGATCTCCAATGCCTCATATGATTTAGAAGAACATGAACTAATACTTCACCAGCTCAATGTACCGTCTATTTTCGAGTTGATATAGTATTCACACTTAGCTATGATGTTATAATTGTTTTCAAGATCTGTTGTTGTTCGCTATAAATTTTCACAAGGGTTATAAAAAAACCTTCCTATTATGGTTAAAATTAGTCTAACATGAATAAAGGAGTTCAAAACCATAAATTGTAATTCCAAATATATCATTATCAAATATATAACATATAAATAATAGAAAAAATGTGATAATAAACAAAACCTAAAAATATAAATGACATTATAAACTACATATAATGGAATTTTTTTTTAAATTAAAATATTACACCATAGTTGGAAAAGGGATGAGTGATGGTCACTACTTTCTCCCCCATTTCAGGGTTATTTTCTCCTTTTTTGCAGTTGCAGATGAATTTCCTCTTTCCTATAGTATGTTGTTGGCAGAATGGTAGTGTGGAACTCTATTGGAGACACAACATCAAAATAACGATGACCAAATCCTCATGGTAAAGAGAGTGGAGAAAAATGTGTATATAATAAAATTGTGGATAAAACTTGATATACTCAACTAATAAAACATTTTCTAGATCAAATAAATATCTCAATTTTGGTCTTTTTTTTTTTTAGAATAAAAGTTAAATAAATGGTCAATAATCTTTATTTAGTTAACTAATTCAAAAAACAATGGTTAATTGTGATAATTAGTCAAAGTGGGTAAAATAACTAATAAAAAAATGGGTTTATTAATTTTTTATTGGTGAAATGGTAAAATGGGTTAGAAATCATTATTAAATAATGATTTAGTAAATTATTCCTAAGAGAATTTTCAAAATATTAAGGAATAATAAATAAATAATTATTTATTTAATCATTCTTATAGACACACGAAATGCGTGTGAAAACAAATTTAATTATTTTCACATTGATGGGTAAAATATGAGAGTAACTTAAAATTAAATGAATTTATGGGTTATTCTCGTGTGAGTAAATTAACTAAATGGAATTAACTTGGGAAATTTGGTTCCCTAAATTACTTCCTATGGTGAAAGTGGCTTTTAAAGTGTAAAACCCATAGTAGGTTTATTTCAATCGATGTAGTAAATTATGGCTAGGTGATTGCTTTTTAGGTGATAACAGATTGTCCCCCAATGTATGAGTGTCAGGAGCTCATCAAATAACCAAAAGACATTGTAATCTTCCTTTCACAAGAGATAAGAGGAGGTGATCAAGAGAGATAAAGCCACTATTTCTAAGGGAAGAACTGCATGAGGAGGAGACAAGACCTAATCGTTAGTGAAAAGTATCCAAGTGGTGTGTACATTATGTTAATGAGGTAGGGGAGGAATACCCATAACTCTTGAGATCATCGAGTACAAATAATAATGATGTGCTCAACAAAACGGGTCTTAGAAAAAGAATGTGTAGTACATAATCTGTTGGAATCAATGGATAAAATTATGATACAATAAAGTACATAATCCCATATACATGTGCCTAGAATAAATATCATAGGTATGTTACAATGAATATTTTTGAGTTATGTGCATAGGAGAAAATTTCCCCATATTGATGAGAGGGAAAAATCACAACTAAAGAAGCCATGTTAGATAGGAAAGTGCCTGAAGATTTGGATGAGCCAACTAAAGGGGCGATGATGTGGTGGACTCTGTGAATGGTAGAAAATGAGCCAATAAAATCTATTGAATTACATATGAGGCTTGATCATGAGCTACTGATGGATGGGCATGCGGGGACTACCTAAAGGAAAACACCCAAATAAGTTTTACGAGCATCTGATACATGTTATGAGAATGTTGGTACAATCTTTTGAAGCACTGAATTGTGAAGCATACAATTCTCGATCATGTGATAATGAGTTGGAGTGCAAAATGTCAGAAATAACCAAGTCAAAGGAATAAGATGGTTCGCTTTGCTTGATCTGAGGCACCTAGTAATGAAGAAACTAAGTTAAAGGTACATCATCTCTAGGCCATTTTCATAGAATAAATGTGTTGAAGTTGACAAGGGAGGGCCTTCCAAAGTTGAGGCAATGATGAGTCCTCAAACAAGGCATGAGGAATATAGATAATGTGACTGATGGAGACTAACACCATGGGTGGGCTTATAACTTCCCTTGTCATAACATAATATGTAAGGTTGACAAAGCCGTGATAGAAAATGCTCCAAAGGGGATTTTCAATTACTAAAAAAAAAAAAAAAACAAATCTGGATTAGAATATTTGGAGGTCAAATCTTAGTAATATAGGATGGGTATGACACACAAAGGTGTTGGCATATTATAATAGGACTCACTATGGTTTTGAACATACTCCATGGGACATGTTGATGACTCATCACCAATGATATGAAGAAGGGTGACTTAATAGTTCTACCACTTAATGAACCAAGTAAAAGTGGTACAAGTCCCTCTCATGGTGAGCCAGGAGGTAATAAGAAGGGGGATTCCAAGAAAACATGGGTTGTCCACATAAAAAATGAGAAATTGAAATGATGTTGGCTTTGGTATGAAGGAAAATGAACTCCCAAAGTAAAGGAAATTAAATGACATGAGCATTGAAATGAAAAGGCGTTATGGTGCTAGAGTGCCCATGTAAGGAAGGCTCTAGCACTTGATAGGTGGAAAATGCAAGAGATGGATGGGTCGATCCACTTACCAAAGTTTGGGGGTCCCTATGGTGATACCCAGTGAATGCGAGGAAAATATAATGAATGGAGTGATGCTATGTTAACATTCCCATGTTAAAAGTTCATGTAATAAAGTTAATAAAGGAAAAATAATACTGAGGTGATGAGACATGTATTCCAAGATGAATTTTGGGAAAAAATACTTGTGGGTTTTCATTTGGTTTATTATGGGTAAATAAATTGGCAAAGGAAATGAAAAAGGCTTTGGAAAGTCAAGAGGTGTTAATTGGAATTTTATTTATGAAAATAATGGATTGGGAGAAAAGGAAGGTAAAAAGTCACAGGTTACATGTGAGGTGGAATATGAAGAAAATAGAGGCCTCATGGATAAAAAGGATTCTAATGTTCAGTTCACATTTTTATTTAATTTTTAATTTTAATTTTATTTTATTATTTATTTGTTATTATTTATTGTTTATATAAATATAATATTTATATATATATATATATATATATATATTTATATATATATATTTCAGTTTTAGCGTGGAGTTATCACTCTATTCTCTCTCACACATACTCTTACCCACTTAGAGCATTGTTGGAGCACTCTAGCATTGTAGGAAGGAAAGGAAAGGAAGGACAAAGAAGGAAAATGAAAGAAAATATCAAGCAAGGAATAGTTGGATCAAGCTGCTATAACACAATTACTTAAACGTATCAAGTTGCATGTGTAATTTCCTTGCTAGTTTTGGCATTCACGATACATGCATGTCTGTATTTCTCTTGTTGTCATTGGAATGGGTTTTTCTAGGTGTGACAATGTTTTTCAGCCTTACCTTGCCATTTCCAGATAGTCATGGTTTGATCTGGTTTCTCTTAATTGGTTGAATTGCATTGTTGGATGGTTTCGAAACTAAGTGGGCTGATCTCAGGGAAAAATAACAAGGCCTAGGAATTCCTAGACTTGTAAAGGTGGGATTGTAGTAAATCCTAATTGTGTAGATCCTCATTGGGCCTAGGAATACTCGACCAATGAATGATGAGATATATGGTAAATCCTAGAGGGTGGAGACAAATAAAATCCTCATGGTTTAGGTGGAGAGATCTACGGGCATCCATGCTTATATCGGCCTAGTGATCCATGGATTAGCATATGCTAGGATTTCTGTAAATTATGGTAGTGTATGTTTCTTATTTGGGCCTAGAAATCCCTTGGTGGGATATACACTAAAGCCTGGTTGTATTGGTGCTTTCTTTGGGCCTAGATATCCTTAACCAGTTCTGGTGGGATATGTGGTAAATCCTAAGACACATGGTTGGTTTTGTTGTAAGTCCCACATTCATGTTTGGAATATGGAATAGGGGAGATTGGTTGAAAGAAATATTTGGTTCAACCCAATCTATAGCTAGGTGGTTTGTGGAAGTCCTTAAGTTGGTTGGATTTCGCATATGTTAATAAAAGCTCTTCTCCCTTTGTATTTTATGAGTAAATTTACTTATTATTATGTGGTTATAATGGTTGTTCTATCACTAATATTATTCTAGTTATATGTTAAGCATGATTTCATGACAGATTTTGGTTATGTCTCTTAACATGTTTTGATCAGTAAATGAATGGATATTTAATGCATGACCTAATAGATGTTATTCCAACTATTATGAGAAGGAACTATACCTTGAACTATACATTATTTGTGATTTTCAAATAAATATCAAACCCTTATGTTAATATATGCATTTATAGTCTATAGATTACATGTTCACAATGTGTTCGACTAAATGTATGTCATGGAATTAGGCTTGGTTAGGTCAAGTCATTGATCATGTTTTTTGTTAGAAGCTTTGTCTTTTTGTCATTAATTTTTTTGCAAAGTGTCATCAAGTTCTATCCAGTGGTCTATATCTACTCAAATCTCATGGTCTCAGGCACAAAACTAGTTGAAAAAGACTACAATCTCTCCCTTGCAGGCTTGTGGGGGAGAATATAGGGTTTCGATTGCATGGAAGCCTTGTCATGGGAGAAACTGGGGGTTTAGTTCAGTGAAAGTCTATGTTAACTCAAGGTTGAGCACCTGGAGTGGTTTATTAGCTCATGGATCTCTTATAGCACCATATGGAGGTCTCTAAGGTGTTGGTCCATCGGTTCCACTTCCTTAAGGTGATCTAGGAAGTTGAATCATATCATAGTAACTCTTTGTCAAATATTTACCCCGGTGAATCGGCAAGTTTGGGTCAGTGTGGGAGGAGGATGTTATAGTTACTGACATGGAAGTTTTCATAAGGAATGGAGTAGAAAAATACCATAAAAACATCATTAAATAATATTTACTCATGACAAAAATCAACAAGAGTCAACAAGTGCAATTAACTTAACAATATGAGCATAAATATGAAGAAATTCAATTTAAATGGCCTTAGTTCTTCATGAAAAAATGTTTCTTGGTTAAGAGTCAAAGAAATAAATGATGAGGGAATGACGTACCAGAGGTGTTTTAGATTCATCCCTTCCCATCAAGTCAAATGGGACCAAATGGGAAGTAAGGTATCATATAGAGTAGAATCTTTCAATGGAAGGTATTGATCATCAACTATATGTGATGTGTGCATGTCTTACCAAAGATGTTAGCAGGAAGAACTATCAAATAAATGAGATGATAATCATCCTTACCTAGACCTTTGGGGCCTACGTCAAGGATGGATAATAACGAAATGGAAAATTAGTCAGAGGGGCCATCATGCCCCCAAGCATGAGATTATTCCCCCCATGAAATATAGTATGGAAGGGAATTGCTCATGTATCTCAAGGTGGAAATGATTCTACCTACTAGATGTGTATGTATCACGCTAAGGGAATGCACTAGTTGGTGGTGATAAAAATATGTTCTAGGGGTGCATCTTGGAAACGATGTGTTTATCTCCACTATCACTTTCTTGGACTAGGACCCTAACAACCACATAAGTGAAAGTTGAGATATATCTCAAGTGGTGGACTCCAAACACGTTTTGGATGATGGTTAATTCATAATTTGATTATGCATGCTTTTCATGATCACCATTTGTTATGACTTTTTTATCTTATTATGGAAAGAAGGGATGAATATAGTAGGAGAAAGGAAATTATGGAGTTTCAGTCTCGCTTGGTACTACATGTATGAGTCAAAGCAGATACATTTTTGGGTTCTCAAGGAGGTGTCACCATAGAAGGTAGTGGCTTTAGCTATATTGAACCAGTTCTCACCTAAATAGAATAGGGTTTGAATAACAAAAATGTCAAAGGGACTGGGTTGTTGGGGTAATATGTGGAAATTATTAGGTGGATCATCCCAAAGGTGATCTGGAATGATATGGGACAATAAAATTTCATCAACATGGGGAATATTAATTGTACTAGAGTCAAGAATATCAAATCCAATATGAGGGTTGCAGATAATTTCTTCTCGCCCCTAAAAAATCGATACCCCGATACCCAAACATTATTGGTGAATGTGATGGCTGCAAGATGGATGTGGTTCAATTCTTTTTGTTCAAAATAAGGAGTTACTTAACCAATATACTTTAATATCAATGAATTATTTAGATTCCACAACATATTTTTAAATGGAATTGGTTATTATGGGAGAAAATATGAGCAATGATGCATATTGTCCCATGGATAATTTGGCATGCTTAGAGAGCATATAATGTCTTCATTAGAATGAAATTTTGGAATGTGAGACATGGAAGGATCACTTGATGTAGATTTTGAAGAAGTATCTAAATCATCACTATGGGAGACATGGTTCACATGGACAACGTCTATGGAGGGAGATTGGTGACTGATGGATTGAAGATCTGCCGATGTTGATGTCGAAGAAACCTCAAAGACAAAAGATATTTTTTGAGGTACATAGTTAGCTGCTCTTTGGGAATATAAAGATGTTGATCCCATAGATGCTTATAATTAAAGGATATTTGTAGTATTATCATCTAGCTCTACATCAAGAGGACTAATAACAAAGGTGGGTTGATTGGTTTCTTACCCTAGTGAAGTAGAGGTGTTTGAGGATGTATGTAGAGGAGTTGAAATTCCACTACTAGTGGAATCCATATCATGAATAATGATGACAGTGTCATGAAACTTTGAGATATTAGGGAAGCGATGAAAGTAATTTTTGTACATTTTTCACAAAGAGAAAGCGTTTTTAATGCATATGTGTTTGTTCTTCTTGAATGCTTAAGGAAGAGGGACTTGCACCTCAGGAATTTTTGGGTCTTTTTGAAGTTCATCCAAAGAAGTGAAACCATTTAAGTGGGTAAGAGTGGTACATTTATTGGAGTAGGCTTGTTGGGTCATGGAATTAGAGTTTTTTCCTTGATTGGTAGTAGGATTTGAGCCTTGGTTACTCAGTTTACCCTAATATTGATAATTATGCTTTCCTTTCCCTTTATTTATTTTCTTCTATTATGGGTATTAGAAAAATTTTGTTAAGAATATACCTAACCTTGTTAAGGCAGTGGTTGATTGGGCATGGGACGTTGCAGTGTTGGTTCCAAAGTGGCCAAAGCACTAGATAGTGAATATGAATAAGAAGGGGTCATGATCACATTATGATAGGTAGGTTGAGTACAAGATGGCTCAATAATAATATAATGTGGATGGGTATATGCATAGGAGGTACTTGTGACCCTCTGTGAAGTAACACACAAAGGACCTAAGTAGGATAAGTGTATGGGGTATTGGACACTACCTTGGATATCCATATCCCATGTGTCCTGTGGATACAGAGAGGGATGATGGTAAGAGACAGACCTAATCAAACCATCATCAACATGAGATTCTCGTGGTCTACAATCATCATGGCGAGTGTGAGGAGTCTCAATGATAATGATGTAAAGTTAGCTCAATTGGGCATAAATAAGGTCATATCGGATTACCTCTTCCTTAATTATAAGGAATGTTGAAGAAAAATCCTTAGCAATGGAAGGAAGAAAGGATTTCAATAACCAATCCATAAAGACATGGTAATTGAATTCTAGAGCTTTGCATAAGCTCTAACATCTACACCACTTTTGGATGTGATTAATGATGTGAGTGGAAGTGGTTTGCCTATAAGTGATAAATATGTAAATGTCAATATCATGGCAAACAATCAGTTGAAATATGAAGGAAATCATTTGAAATATTAGAGAATACCTAGTGTGATCCACGAGGTTGCTCAATGTACCATTTTATTGCAGCACTAGTAAGTGTGCATTAGAATAGTTGGAGATGGACAAATTCTTTCATAATTGATTTAGATGAACACTACATATTGAAAGAACAAATATGGTTAGAAATATATTTTCCATAATTCACTTCATATTTTCTACTACTCACTAAGTTTGGGCCACCAGATTTTGAAGGATTTCAAGTTCCCTATAATTTCAACCAATTTTATTTTGATGTAAAGTGATTGATGGGTATTATTTGGATTCCTTCCCCACCAATCCTAAACTAATGAACAAATTTATTTTTGGTACCCAAGTGGTATTAATATGTATGATTCAAGTTATTTGTTGATTTTAGGGTCTTAGCTTGGTGATTTGACCCAAGCATTGTTCTATTAATAGTATGTAGGTGTCTACAAGTGAAAATTATGTGATGACTCACACATAAAGAAATGAGGTTGCATTAAAGAAAAATAGAAATAAATTGCCAATAACTATCAAACACTTGTTGAAAATTAATAGAAAGTAAAATATTATTGACAATAACCTATTTCCCACTGGAATCGAGGCTTCAATGAAAATAAGGAGAGGCATTAGAAAATAAAAGAGGATCCTTTCAATGGAGACAAATGGATCAAGATAATATGGTGTCATAACTACTATCAATTATTCAACCTATTAGTGTCCTTTAGTTCTAGTGCTCAAGTTTACTCTTTTCATATTGTTAATATATTCTTTGGTCAAATTATTATGTTTTCAAATAAAATTTGACATCTTTTGGTTGTCAAAAAGGTCCCAAGTCATTGTATAGGTGTAATTATACTCTCGTGCCATGGTCATCAAGGTCAATACATCAATTTCATGAGTCTTTGAGTCACCAAGGTCACTTTTTCCTTTATTAGATGTTCATCATTAAAGAAGCTGAAAGAAAGAGTCATGGTGTAATAAGGTTGATCATGAAAGTGTCATGAATGTATTATTGGTCTTGTCTTGTTGGTGTGTGATCATCATATCTCCATTTAGGGTCATATTATTCATCGTCCAAAATTAGCAAGGTGTCATGAGAGTTAGCAAGCTAGGAAATAAAGTTTCTCAAAGGGAATCAAAGGTGCATGTATATCCCTTGTAATTATAATGTTTCCTATGGAAAAAATGACATTGTAGTTGTTATGACTCAAAATATCATCCTTTTTATTTGTGATGCTTGGTTTATGGCCTAGGGCAACCACTCCTTCTAGACATGGTCTAAATATTTTAAAAACAATGTTTTACTCCCTGTACGCTACTTTTCCCTGTGTTAAAAGCATGTACATGCGGGTCAATCTATACCCAAACCACGTATATGTGTTAAAACACTTAAAAAAAATAAATTTCCTTAACTATTGTTGGAGATCACGGGTTTTACCTGTTGATTACCTATTAGTGCTCGTGGCCCAACTATTCCCAACTATTTCCCAACTAAAAAACTAATTTGGGAGAAGTATAAAAAGACTTCAATGGGAAGGCCTTAAGGAGAGGAGAGAAAGGATAGAATTACTATACTGAGATTATGCCCTGATCTATATGTTGTTATGTGTATTCGAATTGGTTGATTTGTAGGTTCAAATATCATTAGGAGTCGCAGAGGGTTTGAACCCTGGCTGGAACTACCCAAACGAAGGACACTCAGGTATGTTCATCGTCACATAGTTAGTTTGTTTAAGCATGTTTCCAGAGTTGAATGCTCGTTTTTGGCTATAGAATACTCTAGCTCTACTAGGGTTCTAACCCAAAGCCATATGGGACTTATTCCCTTAACAGGGATTCCCTCCTACAAGTCCTCTCCTATATTTACTTTGAGTTATTTGTACAGTTTAACCACTAGATCCTTCACTTTGACCTCAAAATCCATCAATAATCTGCATTAAATACATGTTAGACCACATGGCATAATAACTAACTCAACTCACCCAATAAGCATAAATATAATCAGAAAATCATACAATAAGCTAAGACAATGGTTGCTTGGACTAGGTTAGGAGGTAAAATGAGCCCATATAGTTACCCATTTCTGAGGCTCATCATCACCCCCTACTGAAGATGTTGCTCATCCTCTCAGTAACCTAGTCAATCTCTTGGTCTTTCATGGCCCTGGTGACCTCCCTAGAATTCAAGGCTTCTGATGTGGTCTGCTCATGTTATCCATAAAATACTTCCTTTCTTTCTATGTCCTTCCACTACTCCTTCTCTTGTTCTTCTCTTCTACCTTCCAGCATGCCTAATATGAGTGGAGGACTCAATTTGAGGCCAATCCATTTGACCTTCAGCCTTTCTATGGAGCACTTGTACATTGGAACTCTTTCCATTACCTCCTTCAGCCTCATGGGGGAATGGTATCCTCTGATTTGCAAGCTGTGGGGTAGGGTGTTCCATCTTCTCATGCATGCATGCACGTAGTCATCCCCTAGTAGCCTAAGCATATATTCAAAGTGTGTGATGGCTTGTTCCTAATTGGCTAGATATTTAGGGGCAATATGAGGGTCATTGGCGACCAGGTTGTGTGTGCTAATGAGTGCCATAAGGTCTGATGGCTCATCTCTTATCATCAATGGTTCATTCTTCTCTTTTATTAGCAATCTTTTCATTTCTTTTGCCCTCAATTCTACATGATTCATCCATGATGCCATGGCCATTAATTGTAGATTCCCTAGCTTGGCATTAGGGTCCCACACATTCAGGTTTGTGAGGGCCATGTTGTGTAGATAGAACTCTGCCATCTTTGCTTTGTCCTCAAAGGTGCTTTGGTCACACAAATCCATGAACTGCCTGTAGTCTTGGAAAGGCATTATTCCTCTTCGTGCCAAAGTTTTTATTTGGAATTGAAGCCATTGATCCTTCAGATAGAGGCCATAAGATTTGGTTGTTGTTTTGCATTGTAATGCTTCTATGGATAAGTTGGCCATATATGTCAAATGAGTCTCTTCCTGCAGCTACCTCCTTAGTAATTCATTCTCATTCTCAAGGTGGCTTCTTGTAGTGGCTTCTCTGTCTCTGAGAGCACTCAATTTCCTGCCCATTTCCCTAAGTTTGTCTTCCATGTGTCCAATATCCTCAACTCCTTTGGAATTGGCTATCTGCATCCACCTATGCATTCTCACTCTCTCTTTTTCCAATTCAAAAAATAGTGGAATTGCAAATTTCTGTGGGATTATCTTGCCTCCCTAAATTAGTTTGTAATAGGAGTCAAGATTAGGCTTGGGGTTAGGTTCTTATAGCTCTTATGCTTCCTCTTTCACCTCTATATGTCCTCCTATCTTTTCCTCAAGTTTTTGTGTCTCCTGTAGTTTGGACAGTGTCTCCTGTAGGACTATTTTAGCCTCTTGTAGGACTGTTTTAGCCTCCTGTAGGTCTGGTTTGGGGTCTTGTAGAATTCCCTTTCCCTTCCATGTAGAAGATCTTGTATTCCTCCTTTCATACGTTATGGGTGTCTTGGAAGGAGATTCTTTCACCTTGGCAGATGGTGAATCTTCAATGTTAATGGGAGTCTTTGATGAGGGCTGAGGTTTTCTTGTTTTAATGTTGGTACTCTTCCTTGCCTTGAAATACATGGAGGTTTTTCTTTTCCTATTCTGATTTTGCTTGATTGGTGTACTAAGGGTAGTGAGGGTAGTTGTTGCTTCTCTTTCCAAAGTTTTAGGGGACTCTTCTCTTTGCTCTACCCTCTTTGCCTCCTTTTCTCCCTCTTATGTCTCTTTTTCCTCCTCCTGCTCTGTCTCTTTTTCTCTCCCCTCCTCTTTTTCTTTTCTTTCCTACTACCTCTCTTGCTCTACTATGTCACCACTAGCTTCATCTTCTCCTCCTTGTTGTTCTCCCTCCTCACTGACAGCAGGACTGGCATCATAGGCTAATGCCTTGATGTCATCCTCAGCTGTCATATTTCTGAAAACTTCCCACGCTATAGGGATTGTAAGGGTATGGAGGGCTTCTTCTACTAGGATCTTGATTAGGGCATGGTAAGCTAGCTGTTGTGAATTTCCTTCTTGTACCTTGGTGCTGGAGTCAATGAGGGACTGAAGGCGAAAGTAAGGGATATTGAGCTTTTGATGTGTTGGGGTATCCATGCCATATCTCAATTCTTGGAGGATTCTGAAATGATATCCATAAACAATGTTGTGCCTCCCATCACAAGAAATGTATTTGATCACTTGGTAGCTAACCTCATCCTAGGGATATGGCACACTAGCCCTCCTAATTCTATTTTTGTCTTCAACAAGGGTTTCATTCTCTTGGAAAAATTTCCTCTTGGCAGCCTGGCCAATTATTTGCTCATCTTTACTCCAAGGCAGCCCAAGAGGAAGGGTGGTAAACCTACTAATGAATTTAGGGGTTATTTCAATGGAGAGGCCTCTACTGGTTATAGTAGCATGATTTCTTGTGTGAGGGACCATAGAGAGAGAAAATTCATGGGAAATTTCATCATCAAACCCTCTAAACTTCTCAAAGAAATTCATCCAGTTTTTCCTTGTAAATATTTCCACCACTTGAGAATGTGCATGGAGTCTAGTGGAGTTAGTGGGATATTTTCTCATAAACCCCCTATCATACTACTTGTAATTCTTTTGAAAAATCAGATATGGAGGTGGAGACAAAGAATTTTGAGTGAAATAGAAAAACAGAGGGGACTGTGTTTTTTTTTTACAGAACTATTTTTTTTGTATTTCTACCCTCTTAAAGACTCATTTTATCTTCAATTTGAGACCAACTCTTTCACATTTTGATATTCAACAGAGGGAATTCATGAACCCTACCTCTTCAGACTAAAATTCATGCCAAAAATCACGTTTCCTCCCTTCAAAATGGCTCACTACCTCTCGTGTAGAAGCTTGTTGTCCCACCTGTAGATTTCCTATAGGTGCTCCGATAGAAAACTTGTAGGGCTCCTGTAGAAGATGTGAAGAGGAAAAATATGGAGGAAATCGATGGAGGATGGGGGATACGAGGCTGTGGGGGCATAAGAAGACTGTTTTGTGGCTGAGTTATGTGGAGAAACTGAAGAGAAGGTGGTGAGAATGCGCGGGGAGGAGTGCTCATTACCTTTTATGGTTGTTTTCGGTTATGAGTGCTGAGCTGGGAAGGTGTATGTTGCCCAGATTAGGACCGTTGGTCCTCACTTGCTTGATCATCATTACCCCCTTGTAATCGTCCCCTCATTATTGCATTAGAGTTAAGTCTTCCTCCCACTACCTGTCCTTCACATCTTTTTCTTGAGTTGGCTCTGCGCACGTGTGGGTGATATCTCGGTTAAGTGGAGTCAACTAAATGAAGGTGGCCAAGTTAACTTGTCACCTTTCCCACTTTCAATTTCAACCATCTCATTATCTTCGTATGATTCCTAATTACATAAAAGCAGATAGAGGAGTGACTTAGCTACTTACCTGTAATCCAAGTGTATTTGTTTTCATTGACTGTGAGGTGTCGTGGCTTTCTCTGCTACATGCCTTCATTTTCCCTCATGCATGTTGTCTCTACTTGTAGATGTGTTGTTGTGTATTTTTGTAGGTTTTTCTTTTGCTAGAGTTGAGCTGTATGTTCCTTTTCAACCTTTATATGTGTTTTCCCTTGCTGCTGATGCTGGATTTCTATGGGATCAACTGCTATGGGAATTCCTATAGGAGCTCCTGTAGCTGCTTCTCCCCTTGAAACTTCAGCTATTTCCCTATGCTTGGAGCTCGAGAATGATGCCAAAGGTGGAGATGAATAATGGAGGGATAGTAGGTAAGCTTCAGGTAAAGTTAATGGTGCCTTTTCCTCCTTTTATTTTTGTTTTTTTCCAAAACTAAAAAACTGTTTTTCTGTTCTTTTTCTTGGAAAGGAAAAAGAAATGATGCTTGGAGTGTGATGCAGGCTTGGAAATGATGGAAAGGAGGTTTGAAGATGTTAAGCGGGATTATAGCTTCCTCATGAAGCTTTTCTTGTCCTTCAAACTACCTCTTGTAAACACTTTTGGCTCTCAGTAATTCCTACAAGAGCCTCCTGTAGAAAAAATAGAGCCTACTGTAGAAAACACAGTTTTGGAAAAAAGAGGTACAGTGGGGTGAAAGAGATGCCAAAAATGATGGAGGAAGGTGTGGAGAAGATGAGATGGATGCTGGCATGAATGTCAGGGTCCCCTTGGCACCTTCTTCTACTCCCTGTAGTCCACCTACAAACCTGAAATGCAATAAAAAATCATTTTTTCTTTCTCTCTCTTTTTTATTTTTTTTTTAAAACAACTAGGGTGCCTTAGAGAGGCTTTCACATTTATTGCCTACCCTAGGCACCTCCAAGGGAGGTTTTCACCCACGGATCTTATTCTTTTCCCTTTTCTTTTTGACATTGCTGGGCCACCTCAGAAGAGGTTTTCAACCCAATGATGGGACTCAAGCGCTTCATGGAGGTTTTCACTTGAGTCCTTATTTTTTTCTCTTTTTTCTTTAGTGAGTGGGTGAAGTGGAAGCTAAGACATGCTCCACTACATAGAAAATTTTAGGGGCGAATGTTCGCCCTTTGGGGAAATTAAGGGGTTTTAAATTTTTAGTGGGCGAATATTTTGTATTCATAGTACATTTTTACAAATCACCTTAAATATGCCCACCTTATTTTAAGGGAGAGGGTAAAAAAGGTAAATTTAGCCCTTGAAATTAGGAGTTACAACCTTTCATTTGCCCATTTTCAAGGATAGGTTTTATTTAAGTGAATCCATTCGCCCATTTTCATTTGCCCATTTTCAAGGATAGGTTTTATTTAAGTGAATCCATTCGCCCATTTTCAAGAATAGGTTTTATTTAAGTGAATCCTATGGGCCAAATACCATATCTATAAAATAGGTATGGTAAATTAATAGAAATATAAATAAATTAGAAGTATGGTTAATAAATAAAACATTTTTTATATTTACTCCATAAGTCACGTTATATACATACAAGGGTGTAAACAAATAAAAATATAAGTAACGTGGAGGTATGGTAAATAAATAAAACGTCTTTTTATACTTACTCAAAAGGTATGGTAAATCAATAAAAATTTAAATAAACTAGACGTATGGTAAATAAATAAAACCTCTTTTTATATTTAGTCCATAACCCTCGTTCTATTTATGTAGGTTCAAGAAAGAGGTTTTATTTAATAAAAATATAAGTAAAGTGGAGATATGGTAAATAAATAAAACGTCCTTTTATACTTACTCAAAAGGTATGGTAAATCAATAAAAATATAAATAAACTAAAAGTATGGTAAATAAATAAAACCTTTTTATATTTAGTCCATAACCCTCGTTCTATTTATGTAGGTTCAAGAAAGAGGTTTTATTTAAGTTAATCCTATGGGCCAAATACCATATTTGTAAAAGAGGTATGGTAAATTAATAAAAATACAAATAAATGAGAGGTATAGTAAACAAATAAAACATTTTTTTATATTTACTCCATAAGTCACCTTATATTTACGAACACTAAAAAATGCGTTATATTTAGGTAAAACCTATGGGAAAAATAATATGGACAAATACCATGGACTAGATTGTTATT
>APFE031585754.1:1630-19183 GCA_000404065.3 Pinus taeda | reverse complement strand
GTGAGAGATTCGCCAAAAAATTATATATACATATTATATTATTGATAAAATCGCCTTCCATTTTTCGTATATACCATGAAGATTCGCCCATTTATTACACTTACAAATTTAGGGGGGGTTCTTAAAATTTTCCCTGCTCCACTACCACCATTGTTTTATTCAAATCTTCAATAAACTCTTGCTTGGAGAGTGGTTTCCTGTATACTTTCAACCAATGTCCATTGACAAGCATGGGGTTGGCTTCATCATCAATGGTTTTGATCAGAACTGAACCATTGTCATTGCATTTATCCATAGTGTAGGGTCCCAGGAATCTTGTCCTTAGCTTGCCTTTGAAATCCTTGTATCTTGAAACATAGAGTAGTGCCCAATCTCCCTCTTGGAATTGTTTCTCTCTGATATTTTTGTCATACCATACCTTTCTCTAAAGTTGAACTACCTCTGTATTGAGAAGGGCTTGCAATATGTATTCATGCAATCCATTGAGTTGAAGTAATCTCTCCTTCTGTGCAAGGTTGAGGTTTAGGTCTAGCTGAGCTGCCATCTTTAGGGTATTGAATTCAAACTCTATTGATAGCATAGCCTTCTTCCCATAGACCAGTTCATAGGGTGTGAACCCAGTGGTGGTCATCCATGTGTTGTAGGCCCAAGTGACCTCAACTAATCTGTCTGCCCTGTCTTTTCTGCTATTTCTGCTATTTCTGTTAGTGACCTCCACTTGCCCATTGGCTTGTGGATGGTAAGGGGTGGAAGTCTTGTGCTTGATTTTATGATGTGTGAGCAGGTCTTCAATCAGGTTGGAAGTGAAATGATTACCTTGTTCTGTGACCAACTCTCTCAGATACCCGAAAGTGTAGAATATGTTTTCCCTTAAAAACTCACCTACTTTTTCCTCAGTCACTACTTTGATTGCTTTTGTCTCCACCCACTTTATCTGGTAGTCGGTGCACACAATGATGTACTGCTTCTACTTTGAAGGAGATTTAATAGGCCCCACAAAGTCCATGCCCCACTTCTCAAATGGCTCAAAGATCACTTGAGGTTGCATCGGAATTTCATCCTTTGGAGTGGGTTTCCCCATCCTCTTACACCGTTCACATTGGCTCATCCTCACATCCTAATGAAGAGTGGGCCAGTAGTAGCCTGCTTGCAATATCTTGAAGGTGGTCCTTTTTGCTGTAAAATGACCTCCACAAGGCCCATCATGACAGGTTAGGAGGATTTCAAAGGCTTCCTCCTCCCTGACACTTCTTCTCAAGATCTGATCTGGGCCAAGTTTGAAGAGATTGCCTCCAATCCAAGTGAAAGGGGTGCTTTTCCTTTGTATCTTTCTCTTCTCTTTTGAATATAGGTGTGGTGGGAACTGTGTTGAAACCAAGTAGTTTTCTATATCAACAACCCATGGAGAGAGTACTGATATAGAAAATAGGTGTTAATCTCGCATTTGGTTAACCACCATTCCTTCTTCACCTACAGGAAAATTTACTCTAGACAAAAAGTCAGGATTTTCTGTAGTCAGACTATGGAAGTGAGGTAGGGTTGAAGGACTTATATTCTTCATTTTGGTGTCCCCATTGGTCTCTCGGATGGGGAAGGTACCCTGTATTGTCTCTCCATTTCCCATAGCATTTCTATTTTCATCCATTGGCTCCAAAGGAATGTTTTGTTGTTGTTCTTCCCCTATATGTTCTCCAAATATTTTTGGATGTTCACCTAAGGGTTGTTCTTGATTGTAGCCACTGAAGAAGAGAGAAGGTTGGCTATGTGAAGCAGTGGGGGTGTTCGACAAAATTTTTCCTAAGTTATCTCTACTCCTACGAGGTATGAAAGGAAATATTTTTGGTTGGTTTTTTGTTTCTTTTTCCCCACACTGAAAGTACCTGTAGAAACTGAAAAACAAATTGCAACTAGCTGAAATGAACTTGTTGAATGGAAATTTGCAAAATTGAAAAGGAAAGAAAGGAAATGTAGAATTGAAAGAAAATAAATGACTAGTCTACTTTTGCCGAAATAAACTATTAGCAAAATGTTTCAATAGTAAATAGAAGAAAGTAGTAGTCACAGAATACTCTGACGCTTCCCCGACAAAAGTGCCAAAAAATGGTGAGCCCCAGTATTGTAGCAAAAATGCTAAAACTCTTGGGCAACCAACTTTACTTTTATTAACTTTGTAGTTCGTAACAAACTTAGAAGCACGAGTGCCATATGCACAAGTACTAGTTGTCATTGTAGGTTATCACTTGGTTAGCCGGCAAGAGATCACTAGGAGCACAAGCCAACTTCTATAGATTTTAGAAGAGGCTCTATGTGTGATGATAGGAAAGAAAGATTACTCTACATATGCTATTCTAACTACAGAAAGGAGAAAGACTGGAATGTAAGGCAAAACCTAGTAAACACTAATTAACAAGTTAATTCTACTTTTGCCAAAAACACTATGAAAACCCTGAAAGAAATTCCATTACCTACTCAAGGAAATAAAAAAAATCTAACCATTCTATTTTTAGAAGTAAATAAGAAAGAAACATATTTTTTTATTTTTATGTGTTTTTATGTGAATTTAACATGCATCTAATTTATTGTGTGTGAGTGTGGCAGCGAATAGGTGGTGTTAGAGTGCGGTTTTGGAGCTTGGGAGGATGTAGATGGTGTGGATGGGTCCTAGGAGGTCTTAGGTGGCCTTCTGGAGGATTTTCCCACACTCGACCTTCAAAAGAAATCCTACAGGAAAAACTATAGGCGGACACAGAAAAACTACAGGAGGAAAACAGGGAAACTACAGGAGGCCTACAGGAGGAGGCCGAGAGCATTTTTCATTGTTTTGAGAGTGTGAGAGTGGATGGAAAAAGTGGATGAAGGTTTTAATGAGGTGTTATGGTGCCTAAGGTCTACCATGAATCAGTAGGAGAGAGAAATATGATTGGGTTTGCTCAAGGAGAGAGGAAGAAGTTCTATGAAAAATGAAGGAAACTAGGGTATAATTGAGGTGAGGTTTGGGAGACCTATAGGGCATGGATTAGATGGAGGGTGTGGTTGCTGGTAAGATTACATACTACTGGAAGAGATCTACTGCATAGAAACTGACAGTGAATCAATAAAATCAAGCAACCAATGAGATGAGTGCATCCTAGGAAAAATAGAGTTTTTCATTAAAATGGCCTAAACTATGATGTATAGAAGGAAATGTTGGGAAATATTGTAAGAAAGGAAAGAATTAAAAATTACTATTGCAAATAAAAAAGTGAACATGATAAAGAAGATCTAAAGAAAAGCAAAACTGGACTATCAACCTACTAGAGAGTTGCAAACACTAGAAGTCCTATGAATGAGGAAAATCTGTGTTTTTGGGGCGGCAAGAGAGTCGTTGCCTCTAATCATGGTCCCAGAGGGAGGAAGAGAGGCCAAGGCATTATTTCTAGCCTTTTGAATCTTCTCTGATCACTGCTTAACTTGCTATAGAAATCACAAATGAAGCAAGCTACTAAATCATCAAAAGCAACCTATTCTTAACCATAAGAGAGATACATCTAACAACAAACTAATCTACAAATTGAAGTAAAGCATACAAATACAAGTAAAGAGAAGCTTGGCTACTTGGATTGGTCATTATCCCAAGAGCTTCAGCCCTCTGAGGTAACTCAATGCTAGCTCAAAAAGGATTCCATCTTCATTATCAAAAAATAGAAAGATTACATAAAACTGTCATAAAATAGTAAGCTCGAAATTTAAGTAGAGTTTACACAAGAAAAAATAGTCGATCCTCATGAGGCCCTAGGCCTCTCTACTTATACATCTTAAAATCAAGGAGGCTTGGCTCCCGAAACTCAAGATAAATATCAATCAGCTTCCACTTGCTTGTCTGCCTTCTAGTGCATGATTTGGCTGCTTGTACTCAAGATGAATGAAGGGGAATTCAAAGTGAGGAGCAATAAATGAGGGGGATTCCATCCTATAATTCCTCTCCTCTATCTACTTCGAGTTATTTCTACATTTTAACCACTAGATTCTTGACTTTGACCTCGAAATCCATCAATAATCTGCATTAAATACATGTTAGACCACATGACATAATAATTAACTCAACTCACCCTATAAGCATAAATATAATCAAAAAATAATACAATAAGCTAAGACAATGGTTGCTTAGACTAGGTTAGGAGGTAAAATGAGCCCATATAGTTACCCATTTATGAGGCTCGTCAACAACCCGTCCAAGATTTTCCTTCCCTCGACAAATCTCATTTTCTCCACAGAGATGATATTTAGTATGAGGGGTTTTAGCCATTTTACAATAAGAGTAGCTATGATTTTATATATGACATTACATAAGGAAATAGGAAAAAATACTTGAGGATCTTATAAATTGGATGTTTTAGGAATGAGAGAAATAAAAGTGGAGTTTAGATTGGGTCATACCTTTTGATTGCAGTGAGATTCCTCAATGACCTAAAGAATTTCCCATCCCATGAATTTCTAGGTGGCTTGGTAGAATTCTATTATGAATCCATTCGGGTTTGGGGCCTTTTTTTATTCATGCCCTTGAAAATTTCTTCCACCTCTTATAGATTAGATGCTCTCATCAAGGCTAAGTTCTGGTCCTGAGTTACCCATGAGGTATATGTTGCGAGATTCTTTGAATTGCTTCAGTTCTATTTTCATGTGGTTCTGATAGGAGATCTCTAAAGTGATTTACCAAAATATCCTCCATTTCTTCGTGCTAGACTCTGTGATTCCAATCATCATCTTTTAGGGAAAATATTTTGTTCTGCTATTGATGTTAAAACATGGCTTTGTGAAAAAATTGGGTGTTTTGCTCCCTTGCCCTTAACTAGTTCACCCATTATTTCTGTTTCCACAGGATCTTTTCCTATTTTCTCCTTTCTTCCAGCCAATTTATTAACTATCCCTGTTCTTTAGCTATCCCTTTTGATCTCCCTTCCTTTATGACTTTTTGTTGCACCTCCATCATGCACTTGTTGATCTGGTTTTGGTTGTTCATAATATGCCCAAATTCTTCTTTATTCCATTTCCTCAATTTCTTCTTGAGATCTTTGAGATTGAGTTGGAACGTATGCATGCAGTTCCTACCTTGATGTTCACTCTGAGTCCACCATTCCTCTAATTTTTTGATGAGGTCTAGGTATCTTATCTAGAAGGCTTCAAATCGGAAGGTCAATTTTTAGGGCTCGCTTTCAGATCCACTTCCTGTCTTATCGGCCAGTGATTTGATCCCATATCAAGGAGGATCAATGCTTCTATAAATATATCTTTCCTTATGTCTTATTCTTAGATTAAGAATCTATCCAGTTGTGAAGTGATTTGATGGCCCCCCCTTTTCTATTTTTCCAAGTGTGAACCCCGTTGATTGTTGGAAGGTCTACTAAGCGTAGTTCTGCAATGGTATCACCAAATATTTCCATGTTTGTATCCATTATTTTCATACCTCCCTTATTCTCTACGAGGTAGGTTATCATGTTAAAATGTCCTCCTACAATCCAAAGGTCTTCTGGGTATATGTTTCTCATATTCGTCAGATTTTGGAGGAGTTATCTTCTTTCCCCTGGGATATGTGGTACATACACTCCTGTGAGCAGGACCCAATATTTTGATCCAATAATTCTAAATATTCCTATTATTATTCGAGGGAGGCTGACCTAGTCTTCAAACTAGATCTCTCCAAGGTTCCATATAATCACCAACCCTCTAGCACTACCATTTGCATCTTGGGCTACAACTTGATACTGTGTTTTGAAATTTTCCAGAATTCCTTTCATTTTGGTTTCACTGATTTTAGTTTCCTATATTATCATGATGCTTGGTCTATCTTTCTTCAATATCTCTTTGAGGTATCTCTGTTTTCCTCTGCTACTGAGGCCTCTTATGTTCCATGTTATAATAATCATTTCAACAATTTTGGAGGTTGTTGAAAGACCTCCAATAATGACACTACTCTTCCATAGTTTACTAGTAGTTCCCCAACAATTTGGATGGATTCATTCATTGTTCTTATTCCCCGCTTCTTCCGCCCATTTCCTCGGGTTCTTGATTCTTGCCCTTGCCCGCCTTAAGACCCTAGGTTATTTGATTGGGCTATGATAGATGATCCTTATTTGGCCTTATATTACTGAAACGTTTCCTTCTAGAGTTTCTTTTAATCTTCTGGGATGAAACGTTCATCCAAGTGTGTCCACGCATGTAGTAAACATTTCATCACTTGCTCGTATGTATAGAATTCCTGCAGAAACTCCGATAGATCTAGAATTCTAGTTAAATTAAACACAAGTAATTTGTTGATATTCAAGAGACGAGAGAAAGAATTTGCTCCATAAAATCAATGTGTTAAAATAATGAAAAATAGTAATACATAAGCAACCAAACATATAATTCCAAAGGGATGTGGTTATATAGAAATTGTTGAATCTAGAAAACTAGGAAAAAACTAATAAAAGACTAGAAAAGGCTAAGAAAAGCTAAAGGGAAGCCTAAAATAGCAACAATGACAGAAGACAACCTATGCCAACTATCAGCCATGAGGAAATCATGAGGAGCGGTGCATTTCCCAAGGAACGTAATTTTAAAACATGCTAAAATGGTATGGGGGACCAAATCCCTTGATTTAAGGGGCAATCTTCATGTGGGCTGCCAATCCTCAAATAACTCGAGTGGATGAGGCGTGGTTAGGTGTGAACATGCACTTAGATGTCTAAATGGTTTAGGAAAGTGGTTGGACCAATATTTCCATAATATTAAGCCTTTAAAGGCAAAAAAACAAGGGAAAGTTGGTCCACCAAGCTAGTTTACCAAAAACCAAGTGTAAACACGATTTTTAGCACATGTGGCTAAGTCAAGGATACTTAGGCTAAAAAATAAATGTAGACATTAGGATTATATTCCAACATCCCCCTTCATCCTAACTCACTTATCGAAACTGAGTCCCGACCAAGATGCCATGTTAGTTACTCAGGTACAATAAATAAAAATCCTAATAAAATGAAGAAAGAGGGAAAACCTCATGGGAGATCCCCCCGCCCCCCCCACCCCAAAAAAACAAAGAGGAAAAAAGGTCTAAGTGACAAGAAGGGTTTACTTAGCTGTCTCCACCACTCCAAGCATAGCTCTCCATTCTTAAATTTTCTTTTCAGTGAAAGACTTGGTGAAGATGTCTGCAACCTACTGCTCAGTGGGGCAGTACTGCAGTGATATGAGTCGATCACGGATCAACCCACAGATGTAATGCATGTGAATCTTGATGTGCTTGATCCTCTGCCTCTGAACTGGATCAATCGATATTTGAATGGACCCATGATTGTCACAAAATATGACAGTTAGAAGTGGATACTGAATACCAAATTCAGAGAGAAGCCCTTGCAACCAAATAGCCTGTGTAGCTGCATTCACTGCACCTCTATACTATGCCTCGACTGTAGATAAATAAATTGTGTATTCCTTCTTGCTAGACCAGCAAAAAGGTGCCAAAACAAAGCTGAAAACATAACCATAGGTGGACTTACAGTCTGACCATCGCTAGCCCAATCAGAATTTGTGTACCTAATCAGTGAAAGTGGGAAATCTGCAACATAAAAGATACCAAAACGGGAAGTACCTTTCACATGTCTAAGGATTCTCTTTGAAAATTTCCAGTGAATCTCATGGGACTCATGCATATATCTGGAAAAATCTCCTACTGTAAACGATATATCAGGTTGGGTGTAAGATACAACAAACTCCCAACCAACTGTCGATACAGTGTATTGTCCACCAAAGGTGTAGTACCCACATCCTCAAATCTGATCCCCGAAAGAAAGGGATATGTTGTTGGCTTGCATTATGTCATCTAAAATGAGACAATTAGATTTGATGCATACTTACATTGTGCCATCTTGATCCCTGAAGTAGACTGAGAAACTTTAGGACCAAGAAAGTAGTGCATCAATCCCAAATCTCTCATGGAAAATCGATTGTTCAATGTTGATTTTGCTGAATCAATAGCTGAGGTAAGGTTTTCTGTCATAAGTAAATCATCTACATAAAGTAATATCAGCAAAATGGAATCATCATGTTGTAGAAAATAAACATTCAGATCAAATTTGCATCAAATAAATCTAATGGAAAGCATGAAAGAATCCATCTTTGCATACTAGGCTCTAGGAGCCTGTTTTAGGCATACAAAGATATCTTTAATCTACAAATGAGGGAAGATTTCTGAATGTATCCCTATGGCTTATCGATATATATCTCCTACTTGATATCTCATGAAGAAATGCACTCTTCACATCCATGTGATGAACTTCCCTTCTGCGAGAAGCAACAATAGCTATAACTAGTTGAATGGAGTCAATTTTTGCAACAGGTGCAAATGTGTCTATGTAGTCTATGAAATGTACCTCTGAGTATCCTTTTGCAACAAATCAAGCTTTTTACTTGTTGATCTCACCATCTACAACAATCTTTGTTCGATAGATCCATTATCATCGAACAAACTTTCTTCCTTTCGTAAGTGGAACCAAGTGCCATGTGTGGTTTTCTGTGAGAGCAAAGTACTCTTCATCCATGGCAGCTTCCCAAAGCGGGTTTCTAGTAGCCTCAGAGTGTGACTATGGATCTGAACCAAGTTTCATATAGCAATGTATGGGAAGAAATGGTTCGGTGGCATCCAGGGCTTGAGGATCCTCAAAAAACCGTGATCTAGTCCTTCTCGCATCCATAAGATCACTGATTAGATCACCTCCATCTTACAGGGTTTTCTCTACCCAAGTTGGCAGCTAAGTTGGAGCAGCCATGACTTGCCCCTCATCCTTTGAATCATACCCAAGAGGCTTCTCTGATGGCTTCTTTGAAGTGCTTGAAGAAGTTTCAGACTCCTCCTCATCAGTGGTAACAAGCGGTTCCTCGGCAGGGACTGCTGAAAAATTATGCATTGATTCTTCTTCAAACTTCACGCTTCGAGCTACAAGGAACTTTTCAATGTGAGAGTCTAGAAATCTATATATTTTGACACTGTGAGGATATCCAACAAATATACATTCAAAACTTTGAGACTCCAAAGCCTTCCTCTTATCTGTCAGAATGTGAACCCATGCTCATGAACCAAAAATGTGAAAGTGCGACACTTTTGATTTCTTACCAATCCAACATTGAAATGGAGTGGTGCCTTTGAGTGCTTTGTGAGGAATGCAGTTCTAAATGTATGTTGCACAATTAATAGCTTTATTCCATAGCCTAGGAGATAATGATTTGGACTGTAGCATACAATTGGCCATCTCTTTTAACGAGCGGTTTTTCCTCTCTGCGACACCATTTTGTTGTGGTATATATGGCAGTATGTGTTGTAGTTGTATACCTGCATCAATACAAAGTTTCTACACATCTTTGTTGACATACTCCCCCCCATTATTGGTAAGGATTATCTTAATCTTACACCCAGACTCGTTCTCAGCAAGTGCTTTAAATTCTATAAGGAATTCAAATACTTACAATTCTAATTTCAGAAAAACAACCCAAGTAAAGCAAGAGATATCATCTATGAAGGTGAGTAAATTTCGAGTCTTACTAATTCAAGGCTATGGGAATGGGCCCGTGATGTCACTGTGAATGAGCACAAGAGGTGAAAAATCTCTCTGTGCCTTCCCTTTGTCAAACTTTTGCTCTGGATGCTTGCCAAAAATGCATCCTTGACATACACCGCTTGTGAATTTAATAGCGGGCAATCCTTCTACCATGTTTTCCTTGCTGAGTTGATGCAAGTACTTATAGTTTAGATAGAAAAATATTTCAATCCATAACCTAATGATATCATTAGATTATGACAGAAATATAGTGCTAATAGATTTAGGAACAAAGTGGGAGAAGAAATACAAATGAGAACTGTGATCTGCAATTCCATGTGCAAGTTGTGAGCCTGTGGAAATGTCGGTAATCACTGCGGAGTCTGGAGTGAACTCCACCTTCCTTCTAGAGATGAAATGAGTGATTTGATATATCGAGAGAAAATTTGTGGAAAATGAGGGAACATGAAGCACATTTGCAAAGCAGCCCCCTTCAAGGTCTACAATTCCTTCTCCACAAACCTTTGAAGGTGTGGCATCTCCCAAGTGAATTGGGGATTTGGTGCTTTCTTCGAAGGAGGAAAATTCATCTTTTGATGCAGCCATATGGTTCGATGCACCTGAATCAAGGATCCAAGCTGATGGAGTGGATGTGACAGCGATTAAAGCATGACCATCTCATGCTCTCATGCTCCCATCTCTCGTTCTGTTATCATCCTTCTTGCTTACATTCTCTAGCACAGTGAGATTGTGCTGTTGCAATTGCTTAGCCATCTTTGGACTAACTTAGCTTGGTCCTAAGTCAATTTTGTAATGAATTCATTCAATGGAGGCATTTTCCATTTTTTCTGAGTCAATTTAGATGCTTGAAAAGATTATACAAATATAGAATATTGAAGGCCTAATTTCGAGAGAATCGAAAGGATGAGTTGATCTTCCACTTTCTTGAATCCACATGCATCAAGTTCAATGAGGAGGGATTTAAAATTGGTGAAGTATTCTTGCAGGTTGCTGAAATGAGTTGGAATGAGGGATATGAGTTCATTCTCCAGTTGATGCACTGTCATTTCATCTTGCTTGTCGAATAGTCCTTCCAATGTTGTCCAGACCACATAGAGAGTAGTGGCTCTACTGACATCAAAGAGGAGTTCTCTGGAAATTGATAGGCTTATTAGCCCAATTGCTTCATCTAATTTATTGAAATACTTGATCTTCTCTGTTGCAGAAGTCGGTTCAGTCTTTGTTCCCATTGTTACCCTGTCAAGCCCTTTGCTTCGGGGGAGCAAAGTGATCTATGTCTTCCATTCGAAGTAATTGAAAGGATTTAGAATGATTTTTGTGGGTTGAGGGAGATGATCCATTTATTCTTGCTACACCTCCTGATGATCTATCCCTGCAAATAAAACAATGTACAATCCACTGTATTTGAACTAGCTCTGATACCATGTAGATTTCTTGCAAAAACTTCGATAGATCTAGAATTCTAGTTAAATTAAACACAAGTAATTTGCTGATATTCAAGAGAGGAGAGAAGGAATTTTCTCCTTAAAATAAATGTATTAAATTAATGAACAATATTAATAAATGGGCAACCAAACCTCTAATCCCAAAGGGAGGTGGTTGTATAGAAATTGTTAAATCTAGAAAACTAGGAAAAAACTAGTAAAAAACTAGAAAAGGCTAAGAAAAGATAAAGGGAGGCCTAAAATACAAATAATGACTCAAGAAAACCTATGCCAACTATCATCCATGAGGGAAGCATGAGGAGGGGTGCATTTCCAAAGGAAGGCAACTTTAAAACATGCTAAAATGATATGGGGGACCAAATCTAGTTAAATTAAACACAACTAATTTGTTGATATTCAAGAGAGGAGAGAAGGAATTTGCTCCATAAAATAAATGTATTAAATTAATGAAAAATATTAATAAATGGGCAACCAAAACTCTAATCCCAAATGGAGGTGGTTATATAGAAATTGTTAAATCTAGAAAACTAGGAAAAAACTAGTAAAAAACTAGAAAAGGGTAAGAAAAGCTAAAGGGAGGCCTAAAATACCAATAATGACTCAAGAAAACCTATGCCAACTATCATCCATGAGGGAAGCATGAGGAGGGGAACATTTCCCAAGGAAGACAACTTTAAAACATGCTAAAATGATCTGGGGGACCAAATCCCTTGATTTAAGGGGGAATCTTCATGTGGGGCGCCAATCCTCAAATAACTCAAGTGGATGAGGTGCGGTTAGGTGTGAACATGTACTTAGATGTATAAATGGTTTAGGAAAGTGGTTGGATCAATATTTCCATAATATTAAGCCTTTAAAGGCAAAAAACAAGGGAAAGTTGGTCCACCAAACTAGCTTGCCAAAAGCTAAGTGTGAACATGAATTTTAGTGCATGTGGCTAAGTCAAGGATACTTAGGCTAAAAAATAAATGTAGATGTTAGGATTCTATTCCAACATTATTCACTAAGAACTTCTTTCAAGTTATCGATCTCCATTGTGTTTTTCTCTATCATTTTCATTGTGAGCTCCTCTTGTGGGCTTTTTGCTACCACCTAGATATTTAAATTATTTCCTTCTGGCTCCTTCTTTTGCATGCTTTCCATCTCCATGATATTGTCTGGGGTTGTCTCCCCCATTTCGTCCTCTTGGATGGTGGTGAATATGTTATGGGCGCGCTACTCTTTCTTATTTTCATTGGCTCTCTCGTTACCTGTCTACCTTTGGTTCCTTTTCCTCCTATGCACCTCCTAAATGTTGTCCCCTTATTCTCTTGTCATCGTCTCTCCTGCCTTTTTCTCAGTCGCAGGGTTCTCATGGTTATTTAACGGGCATGCTGGGTACAGATGGCCATATTCATGGCATCTCCAGCATCTAAAGGGGATATATTCATAGCCGAGGGGTTGTTTCCATATCTCATCATGGTATTCCAACTCTATGAAGTTTGGTAGTGGCTTAGTGATATTCATGTATGCACAAATTCTTGCATAAGAGGTGTAACTACCTATTCTTATCGATTATGTTACTTTGATGAAGGTTTTGATCAAGTTTCCTATCCCTTCCAAGATTTCGGGGTCCAAGAAATCCATTGGTAGACCAAAAAGTTGTACCCAAATGGGGGTTGCTAGAAGATTTTCTTGATCCTGGTTGTAGCATTCCTCCAAATGTCTCATAAAAAGGCCTACATTGTTGAAAAAATATGGCCCATCTTCTAAAACCTTCTCCTTGTCTTCAAGGTTAGAAAAGATTACTAGGAAGAACACTTTCAACCCTAGCTTGAGATCTATGTGCCCCTTTGGTTATCACTGTTGCTGGATCCATTCTGTTGGCCAAGCCCTAATAAGATTACACATCAGGGCGTTATCCTTCGTGTATCTATATTCCTCCAGTTTATTGTTTGGAATGACAAATCAAGCTTTCTTGGTTGCCTTGAGTAGGCATTTCCCTTCCAACCCTGCTTTCCATTTAGCTACCAAAACTGGCATTCCTTTTCCACAGTTTTCATTACCTCTGGTTTCTTCGTGCTAGCTTGATTCACCTGCAGTAATGCTCCAGTAGGAGGGGACCTCTGACCCCCCTATCATGCCACTTATGGTTGCTGTCAGCGGTACCTCCTTGTCTTGTTACTACAGTTGCCTCATCGTCTGCGAGGTTTTCAAGTTTGTCAACTTGGGTTCGTGAAAAGCCTAGCTATTCACATTGTCATCGCTCCTACAATTATGTTATTAGTATTAATTAATATTATTATTAGTTACTTAATTAATACTAATAATAAGGTTAATTAATAAAAGTAATAATCATTATTATAAATTTATAAGTTAGAATAATTATAATTAAAAGTTAATAATTATTATTATTAATAAAATTAATCATAATGGTTATTGTTTGTATAATTGTTATTATTATAGTTAATAGCTATTATAAGGTATAATAATGTTATCCTTAGGGTTAATTATTAGAGATGGCTTGGATGATATAAATACTAATTAAGTCTAGAAATTAACAAGGATAGAAAGGAAGGAATAAGGAGAAGGGAGATGTAGTAAGAAGTTTAAGACAAGAAAGGAATATGATGGAGAAGGACAGACGAAAGGTCTAATGGGGGCTCAGGGAAAAAGGAATAGGGGAGCGAGGTTTTAGACAAGGTTGTAAGACTTGGGTTCTTGAGCAAGTAAGGGGATCCAACTCCTATTTACTTCCATACCCGCATCTCTATTAAGATTGCGAGGATGCTTTATAATTTATAGGGCCTCACGGGTCTTTTGCTTATAAAAATAATTTCAAGAGTAAGGGATCCAACTCCTACTTACTTCCATACTCGGCATCTCTATTAAGATTATGAGGATGCTTTATAATTTATAAGGCCTCACAAATCTTCTTCTTATACATTTAATTTCAAGAGAAAATATGAAATGACTCCAAACATGAACAATCAAATTTAATAATCAAGTTATAAATCAAAATACTAAATTTTCAATACTGATAACACTAATAACTAGTAAAATAATTTCTGGTAGCTCCATTCCTTTCAATATTTTAAATTGAAACTTTAAATAAAAATAAAATTAAATATGACGTGCCTAACTAAAAAATCTCAACAAACCTATGTAAATAAATCTATTTTTCTAATTTATCCTCTCAAATTATTGAATTCAAATATATGAAAAAAATATGGCCAGTCATGATTCCATAAAAAACTCCTCATCCCTCACAACAACTCACAATTTGACCGACCCTTTTCCTCAAAATACCATAGAAAACTAATAAAAAATAAGATCTTCTCATCTCTCACAACACTCAGTTTTACCAACCCTTTTTCCTCTCATTAGAGTATCATAGAAAACCAATAAGAAGTAAGATCTTCTACTTAATATCCCATTCATTTTACCACACCTTCGGTAACATATCTATAAGATCTGGCAAACGACGATATTTTTATGAATTTTGAAAATATCCTCCTCCAAACTAGTCACTAATATGGCATGCCACATATAGCTAACCTAACTATAAAGCCATTGCATCTACATCCATCCATTGCAACCTTATGATCCTGTGTGCTGACCCACTATCTAACCTAATTGTGGCATAACCCACAACCCTTATGGAATGGAAACTCATAACTAATGGAATGGAAACTCATAACTACAACATAGTTGATAGTTTGGATTAGTCACTCGGTACGTAGTTTGGATTAATCCCCTGAAGATGACAAGCATATCTCCAATATTACATCATATATTTTTTTACGTTTGTATGTTGGTTGTCATTTCGCAGGTGTGGTGTTACAATGCAGAATCCACTAAATGCGTATCTATGTTTTGGATTAGTCACCTCAACCTCACAATGTAAGATTTTGAGATGCACTGATCTAGATTTGCAAAACAATAAACAAGCTTGCAAGAGAAAGAAGGAAGCGAGCAAGAATTGAGAAAAGAATGAATTGATTCTTCAATATTAATTTTAGAATAAATACATAAAAGCAACTAAGTTAAGCTTAGTTGTACATGCAATAACTGAAGCTAACTAAAGCTTAGTTGTACATGCAATAACTAAAGCTAATGTGTACATGTGCCACATGCAAGCAATAAGTTAACTGGAGCTAATCTAGGTGCATGTACACCAACACAGCTGGTCTAAGTGCATGTACGTGCATGTACACGAACACATCTAGTCTAAGTGCATGTACACCAACACCCCCCCTTAAGCATAACTTAGGTGAGTGTGATGCAAAATTAATGAGTCCCGGCAACACGGCCATTTTAGGTACCCATATATAATGCATAAAAAAGGAGGAAAGAGGGAAAACCCAGTGGGAAGAAACCCCCCCCTCAAAAATATAATGCAAAAGTAGAGAAAATACAACTGCTAGGCAGTCGTGTCCTTCACCCCGAGACGATCTCGCAGGAATCGAAACTTCTGCTCAGTGAAAGTCTTGGTGAAGATGTCAGCAATCTGCTCGGAACTAGGACAATACTGAAGATCGATGATTCCATCATGAATGAGTTCTCTAATGAAGTGCATGTGGATCTCGATGTGTTTGGTACGATGTCGCTGCACTGGATCTCTGCAAAACTTTAGCGTACTTTGATTATCGCACCAGATGACAGTTGGATGATGGACACTAATCCCAAGCTCAGATAGGAAATCTTGTAGCCAAATTGCCTGAATAGTGGCATTGACTGCTCCTCTATACTCGGCCTCTGCTGATGATAAAGCAATGGCAGCCTGCTTCTTACTTGACCAACAAATTGGGCCGGATCCCAAACTAAGTACATAACCGAAAGTAGACTTGCGATCAATGGCGTCCCCAGCCCAGTCTGAATCTGTGAACCCGATGAGATTCAAAGAACAATTGGCTACATAATGAATCCCATAGGTGATTGTCCCCTAGACATATCGAAGGATACGCTTTGCAGCGTTCCAGTGTAACTCATGTGGCTCCTGCATGTATCTGGAAACTTCTCCGACAGCATAGGAGAGATCGATACGGGAGTGAGTGAGATAAAGAAGACTTCTCACAAGCTGGCGATACAATGTGCAATCAACCAATGGTGTGTCTTTGCCATTCTCAAGCTTTATCCCTGATAAGAAAGGTCTGGCTGCTGGCTTGCAGTCACTCATGTGAAATCGTGCCAAAAGATCTCTGGCATATTTTGGTTGAGAAATGGTAATGCCAGAATCATGCTGATGGATCTCTATTCCAAGTAAGAAATTTAGCAAGCCCATGTCGGTCATAGAAAACCGCTTATGCAATGCAGTTTTGATGTTAGTAATGACAGAAGCTGAACTACCTGTTATCAAAAGATCATCTACGTAGAGTACTATGATCAACATGAGTCAATTTTCTTCAGAAAATAAACATTGGAATCATGTTTGCAGCGTACAAAATTTTGAGATAACAAATAAGAATCCATGTTCGCATACCATGCTCTAGGTGCCTGCTTGAGGCCATAGAGAGACTTCTTTAGTTTGCATACGAGAGATGAATTCTGCATGTATCCCAGTGGCTGCTCCATGTAGATTTCCTCCTCGAGATCACCATGAAGAAAGGCATTCTTCACATCCATATGATGCACCTCCCATCCTCTTGCTGCTGCAATGGAGAGAGCTAGCTGAATGGAATCCATTTTTTCCACTGGAGCAAAAGTCTCATCATAGTCAACACCATGTACTTGCTGAAAACCTTTTGCTACCAATCATGCCTTATATCGACTAACTTAGTCATTTGTTGCTTTCTTGGTCCAGTAAACCCACTTGCATCTCACAAGTTTGTGATTTGAAGGTAGCGGAACCAAATCCCAAATCTGGTTCTCAATGAGAGAGTTATATTCCTCATCCATGGCGGCTTCCCATTCAGGATGCCCATTTTCTTCTGCATAAGTTTGTGGATCAGATCCATGCATCATATAAGCATGCATGGGCATGGATGGCTCCATAGCTAAGAGTGCTTGCAGATCTTCCTCAAATAGAGGGATAGAGGTAGGATCATCAAGGATATCACTCATGCTGCGCCATTTTTGTGTTGAAGGTGGTCGAGAATCTTCCGAACTACATGCAGAAGTATGATCTCGATGTTCAACAACTGGTGGTCTAACAAGGGTCACAGGAAGAGACTCATCGTCATCAGAATGCTGGTCTGAAGTTTCATCTGCATACTCATCAATGAGTGGTGATGGAAACTTGGTAACAAGTTCATCTACTGGTGCATGCGAAATATCTTCGTCAAACTTTACACTCCTTTCTTCATTTGCATGCGTAAGTAGCAAAGAATCAACTTTACTGTGACCAAGAGAAGAGAGAAAATATTGCCATATTTCATCCTGTTTTCCAAATAATCCTTCCAAAATTTTCCATATTTCATTTGGATTTGAACATGATTCAACATGAAATAGCAGTTCCGGAGAAATAGATAAACATAGGATGCCGAAGGCCTCGTCCATGCGATTGAAATATCTTGATTTCTCTATTGCCGATGTTGGTTCAACTTCCATTTCCATGGTTATTC
>APFE031585752.1:23974-34985 GCA_000404065.3 Pinus taeda | reverse complement strand
ACTCCTCTCTGATGCCATTTCACTTGGCATTCTCTAAATCATCATTAGGCTAGACTCACAACTTGTCATACTTCAACTTACAAATGTTTATACCGTCTGAAATCCAACTATTCATTGTATATTCCTTAGAGTTTTTCTCTTGGAAATACATTTTGATTACATTCAATATCGACACATTTCCAGAAACTTTAACATGTTGACTGATTCTTTAGCAAATTACGTGTTAAACAAACATTTATGACATATGTAAAGAGTAAAGTTTCAATTCACATCAACAGTTGAATAGGATTACACATAACCATACAAAAACACTGAAAGTAAAATAGATAGATGTTCAAATTTTTTATAAAAATTTGTGTCCAAGACAGGTTGATCGTCTGACCTCAAAACCTCAAAATGCATACAGTAAATCATCCTAATTAGATCTAATGATGCTCATGATAACAGGTCACTTCCTGAGCTATCATGCATAATAGCCTCATCCAACAGCCAGGTACACTAATAGTATGGCATTGTAGTCTCATTGGCAACTCCTCGAGCCGAACATCCAGTATACTGAGGGTTAACCCCTCTATATGATGTTGCAACTCCGCCAGTGTCTTGATCAGATCTAAATCCTAAAGAACTACTCTTCTAACATTTCACCTTGCTGGTTCACCCACCTCCTGTTGATGACCCATTGGTCAAACAGTGCCAACATCTGTATACATGACAACATTTTTAGTTTAGTCTTGGAAACATCAAAAAACATAAAAACATGTAAAACTCAAAAAATAAAAAATACATGGTCAAAACAATTTATCTATAGCAACCCATTGAGCACCCACTGGTAATCTCAAATCTAGATCTCTACGAAAATCCATCCCTGCATATGGATGTTCCTCTATGACAATCTGCTATCAATGGAGCTAACTAAAGAATGCGGTAGAAAATGAGATTGATGACTGACCAACATGTCTAGCCATCAACTCTACCTATCTTTGTATCTGTGGATATCTAGGACCAGTTAAACTCAATGTCACATGCTGAGGTTGCATCAATGGAATTCTCTCCAAAGTAAAAGTGATCAAGATCAATCCATAGCTGAAATTTGTCATATTACTGCTTTTTACTTTAGTCGGTTTCTCTTTCATCAAAGATAATACTATCTCACACCAGTTGACCATACTTGGCTTAAGACAATTAAGTGTATATTGCATGTATGATCTATTCGTGACATGAAGTGTCATGCTACCCACCAACTTTGCGATAGTAAAGAGGATTGTTCGCAAGGGCATATCATGAACATCCCTGATATTTATTTTCTCACAGGATTGTCGAGACATGGTGCCCCCATTTCTCTTTTAGGTTCTACCCATGGGGGTGAATCAATGAGGGTCCTACATTAAGCAATAGTGGTCAGATAGCTGCACTTTTTTTCTTCAACGATGTGGTTGCATGGTTTGGTGTACCAAAAGTTGTAGTTATAGATCATGGTTCGTATTTTTGCAATCACATGATGACTGAATTAACTGCGAAGTTAGGAGTCTCACATGATAGTTCTACTCCTTATTATCCACAGGTTAATGGACATGTTGAAGCCATCAACAAAGTCCTTAAGCAAATGCTTCAATGAATGATAGGAGTTCCCAAACAAAAATGGAATTTGATCCTGTTCTTAGCTTTGTGGGCTTACTGAACCTCGGTAAGAAACGCAACTGGATTCACACCTTTCCCAATTGTGAATGGTCTTGAGGCAATCTTACCAATACAATGTGATATTTCCTCACTAAAACTCACAATTGACTTGTTACCTGAGGAAGCACATTTCTTAGAACTAATCCATATAGATGAAACATGTCGTGAAGACCCATTGGCCAACGAATCACATAAGAAACGAATTAAGGTGCAATATCACCGCAATGTCAAGCCTCGCATATTCTTAAAAGGAGATCTACTCTTGCTTTATGAACAGTAAGCCGATAAATTAGGAACAGGAAAATCTTAACCACTATGGATGGTCCCCTACATTGTCAAGTGTGTTTTGGCAAAAGGCGCTTACGAATTGGTTGATTATGATCGAATTCCTTTGTTGCAGCCTTGAAATGGGTTGTATCTTAAACGTTACTATGCTTGACTGTGCATAGTAAAAACATTGTATATATGCTTTGATTGCATGTGCGTGTCATAGTGTGACTTTTAGAGTTTTTATGTGGTTATTAATCTGCTTTGCATTTGTTGCAGATGTCAGAATATTTGGAACCATTTGTTGGTTATGCCGATGGTGCTAGTCATATTACATAGAACCTATCCTCTATAACATGGGCCATATTCGCTCCAAGTGGTGAGTTAGTGATTTTTCAAGGGATTTGTATCGGTCTTTCTACGAACAATATCGCTAAGTATAACAAATTGATCGAACTTCTCTCTGATGCCATTTCACTTGGCATTTGCTGAATCATCATTAGGCTAGACTCACAACTTGTCATACTACAAGTTACAAATGTTTATACCGTCTGAAATCCAACTATTCATCGTATATTCCTTAGAGTTTGTCTCTTGGAAAGACATTTTGATTACATTCAATATCAACACATTTCCATAAACTTTAACACATTGACTGATTCTTTAATGAATTACGTGTTAAACAAACATTTACAACATATGTAAAGAGTAAATTTTCAATTCACATCAACAGTTGAATAGGATTACACATAACCATACAAAAACACTGAAAGTAAAATAGATAGATGTTCAAAGTTTTTACAAAAGTTTGTGTCCAAAACATGTTGGTCATCTGACCTCAAAAGCTCAAAATGAATACTGTAAATCATCCTAAGTAGATCTAATGATGCTCACGATAACAGGTCACTACCTTAGTTATCAAGTGCAATAGCCTCATCCAAAGGCTAGGTAGACCAATAGTATGGCATTGTAGTCTCATAGGTGACTCCTCGATCCGAACATCCAGTGTACTGAGGGTTAACCCCTCTATATGATGTTGCAACTCTGCTAGTGTCTTGAGCAGATCTAAATCCTAGAGAACTACTCTTCTGACATTTCTCCCCATTGCTTCACCCGCCTCCTGTTGATGACCCATTGGTCAAACAGTGCCAACATCTGTATACATGACAACATTTTTAGTTTAGTCTTGGAAACATCAAAAAACACAAAAACATGTAAAAACTCAAAAAATCATAAATACATGGTCAAAACAATTTACCTATAGCAACCCATTGAGCACCCACTGGTAATCTAAAATATGGATCTCTACAGAAATCCATCCCTTCATATGGATGCTCCTCTATGACAATATGTTGTTGATGGAGCCAACTGAAGAATGCAGTAGAAAATGATATTGATGACTGACCAACATGTCTAGCCATCAACTCTACTCCTCTCTACATCCATGGATCTCTAGGACCAGCTAAACTCAGTGTCACATGTTGAGGTTGCATCAATGGAATTCTCTCCAAAGTAAAAGCGATCATGATTGATCCATAGCTAAATTTTTTTGTCTTATCGCTTTTTACTTTATTCAACTTCTCTTTCATCAAAGAGAATACTGCCTCACACCAATTGAACATAGTTGGTTCGAGACACTCAAGCACATACTACATGTATGATCTATTCACGACATGAAGTGTCATGCTACCCACCAACTTTTCGATAGTAAAGAGGATTGTTCACAAGGGTTTATCACGAACATCCCTGATGTTTATCTTTCCATCTTTGCTAGGTTGTGTACCTGGCCGGCAGAATTGTCAAATGTAGTCTCTCACTGATTCAACCCCACGAGCAGAACCTGAAAGAGAAATGGGGGCACCACGTCTCGACAATCCTGTGAGCAGGTAAATATCATCGATCAATATAGGGAGCACTTTGTCCTCTACATGAAAAACTTGTTCTGCTGGATCCCATGAATGAACCAAGAACTGTAATAGTTCTAACTGTGGCCGTATCCCAGATAACCTAAAATATTTGAGTAAACCACAATCTCTGAGGGCCTCAACAATACTAAGATCATTTAGGGAAGCCATATCTTGTTCTTCATGTTCTCTTTCACGCCATGTGATATCCATTATGATCCGATCAAAGTTTGAAATCACACCATAGGCTTAGTTATGATCCATTTCATGCAAAAATCTGAAGATATTTTGAGTAGAAATGATGAATCAAATTTTTAAATTTCACCCAACGCACCCCTGATCTTTAGACAATGCGATGTAGAGCAATTTCTCTCCTTTTTTGCTACTTTGTAGTGTAATTTTCGATACATAAGTGTGCATTGATCCTAGGGCGTGATATATTTACCCTCGGGACCCCAAAACCATAACAAGTTTGCTTGAAATTGATAAAGAATGACCTTAAATGAAAGAAAAGAGGTAGACCTCCTACTTGGTCCTGACAGCAAAAAGAATGATCCGCAGAATCTCCCACAATCAACTGCTGAAGTTTGAGGTAAAAAACCGGTTCAGAGCACAAAACTAAATAGTAAATGTCAAATGGTAAAATGACTTGGTAAATTCTTGTTTTGTGGTTATTTCATGTTTATTAAATGAATAAACTATAGTTTTTATCTATTTTTACCAACAAAACATGTATGTTTAATCCATTTGGTGGTTCTTTGAGTAGGTTTACAACTCACATAGTGAATTTGACGTGCATGATCCAAAATGTGCTTTTGACCACAGAGCATACTTTTATCTCTTTTTCGAGCTCTATTAAACATAGAAAAATGAACCCCCCTAGAGTACTCTTTCGGGTCTTTTCAAACTCTCAAAATATGAAAATATTGTCGGGCACTTGTCCTTTTCAACTCATAAATGGATTGGAAATGACATCTACTTAGTATAAGTTTAACCCTTTTTCGGACTGAGATAGATTACTTACGAAAAGGAATACATTGATTGAACATGGTCAATAGGTTCTCTCTTGTATTATTTTACAATTTTTCGGACTTGAGAGACAAATTTACAAAAAAGAACTTGTGGAGTTTTCATTTTTTCCCTTTTCAAACTCTCTAAACATGAAAAGGACCAATTTCTCATTGTCGTTAAACTCGTTAAAGCATCAAATAATGACAAATTTGTCCATCATGACAAGATTGAGTTTCACCTTCGCTAGACTCATTAAAACATAACATAGTGATGGATTCACCTGAAGGGTAGAATTATACATCAAACATATGTTATCCTCCTCAAGCTTGTTAAAAAATAAATAGGTACTTATTAGCAATGACTGGGGAAAATGGGAAAAGGGATAAATCACTTTATGGTAGAAAGTCGCTCTTGAACATGACACTTTCACTTCATCTCTGTGACTATTTGGGTTGGGTTATCTTCTTGATGGTTATCATACCTATGGTCTATCACACCATCCATCACTTTGGTTTTGGGTCAATGTTGCCAATTCATTCAGTGTCATCAACATGTTTAAGAGAAGTCACTCAGTAAACTTCATCATTTGCAATAATCATAAACCTTCATTTTCATGACCATCATTCCTGAACATTATGTCATCAGTCACATTCTATCTTCAAAATAATTACACTCGTTTTATATCGTTGATGGAGAATACATCAAGGCCCCTCTTGCAATGAGTCACTTCTTTTTGACATCATCACATTATCCAAGGAGTTGACTTAGAAACACCCTTCGAGTACCTTGAGGCTTGCATACATCAATGGTAAGTTTCTCGCTTTCGGTAACAGGTTGACATCACAGGCCTTCGACCGAAAGACTTTGTATGGTGTTCAACATCAAAACATCTATTCACACCATGAAGAATGTATTGTAGTGCCTTGAGAATCATTATCATTATTAGTGATTTCTCTAGCATCTGCTAACAGCTTACATCATTGATTGGTAATCAGATGGTGTCTTCCCATGTTTGACTTCAGATCACATTTTCACATGGTTAGACTCATACTTGAACAAATAATTGGACAAGATAGAGGACCCCAAATCTAGTTTCATCCATCCAGGTTGCGATTTCAGGAGAGTACCAAATCATCTGTACGATGGATTTACACAAATAGTCATCTTATCATGGATTTATATCTGTAGACGACTATCTGATTTATGTACATGTAATGAAAAGTTTATATGTTGAGCATGGGTATGCCTTCCCTCAGAAATTCATGAAAAAGTCAAAGATTTCATGATATTATGTATTGTAATTGATGCAGGTCACCGTCTACTTCAGAGCTTCCTCATCACATCATAAACCATATCACTCAACATTATCATTTTTGACTTCATGCTTTAGGGGGAAGCAGTTATAGGTATATTTGGGCACATCACTCGTAATGATCAAATAAGTGTAAATAGGGTCTATCAAACTCTAATTCAGTTGCTACAGACCCTAGACACGCCACCTCATTGAATTCTTTCATCCATGAGAGTTTCCTGACTTCAAATCCTACTGAAGTGCTTCCTTAGTTCACCAGTGCACCCCTGGTCAAGGGTAAGTGCTTGCAGAGTAGGTAGCCCCATTCAAGGCTGTGTTGCAGAGCACCTAAGGTCACTCAAGCTTGCGCTAGGTGAGAATCTACAAAATGTTCATTAGATCCTAAGTATATTCCTCCTTTCTAAAGCCTTCTAGAAGGAGCCGAGCTCCTATCCTATCACGATGAACTCAACTTAGGATAGCCTTGGATCATCTAATCCTCTATCCTCTCATCCCTTTGAACATGGAAACTAATAATCCAATTATGGAAAACCATTCAATGGCATATTAATGATAAAACCACTTGCATTCATCTATAAATTGGCCTCCCATCATAAAGCCAAAGAGCTTGGATATTATAGAGAAATATTGTTGGTTTAGAGACTTGAAATCATTGTCAAAGTAATGTTATGCTGCTAGATTGATGCTTTTATTGGTTTGATGAGGGCTTGGACTAAGTTGGATGACTGACACGAGATCAAACCACATTGGGTGTAACTTCTCCTTCTATCAATCAATAAAGTTGGTTGTTCCTTTTCCAATACTTTTTTCTATATCTATGATGAATGTATCTTCAAATGGTGTTGATTCCATTTGTTTAAAATAAATAGATCATATGATTTATTGTTGTCCTCTTATGTTTATGTTGGCAGGTACCAATTGAGCGAATTCAGTTTGAGCAAGAGCGATGGGAGCAACTCAATGGAGATCAAAAGAAGTGAAGGATCACAAGTAGGTTCTTTTATCTTATCTGTTTATTGTAGGAAAAGGTTAAACATGTTTACTTCAATTGTTCTAAGTGTAACTAGCCACTCAGGGAAGATATACTTATCCGTAGGTATAAATTCTGTATAACACCATGGTGATGCTAGTGAATATTACTTATTAAGTGCATGGATGAATCAAACTCTACCATATCATAGTGGCGATAGATATCTATTCCATGGACTAGCATGTGACATTTGTGGATATAGGGAAAAGGTAGTTGAACCTCTTGTTTATATCATCCTTTCTATTTCTTTTCAATATGGACTTGAAATAAACTTCAATGGGTGCTATAAAGTTTTTGGGTAGATAACATTAGAGAAATATCTCATTTCATGTTCTCTAACTTACACAAGTTATTCCCAAAATCCAACTTAGATAATAAAGCTACTTAATTAAATTAGTCATAAAAAATTATACATTAAACAAATATTGTCGTGACAATATTTAACAACAAATCAACCTCAAACTTTAACTAACCAAATCATACTATACAACACAATATAAAAAACATGAAACCTACTACACATAACAATAACTCGACCAATTACCAACCATTCAACCCATTACAAGTTCAATATGCCAAGTGAATATTAATTTATTAACATCTCATAAATACCATGCCAATTTTCATCCATATCAATTTGGAAAGGTGCAATATGCATCTTATGTCGATCATTATTACACTCATTGTTTAAACACAAAATTTCAGCCAATCTCTTCCTAACATGAATTTATCATTCAAAATATTTCTTATTATCATACTAGTTCATTGATCCCATGTTTGTTCTTTAGCAAGTGAGACATGTTGGTCATCATTTCTAAAGTAAATATTGAAAGGAAATTCCTTAAGAAATTCCTACATTAACAAATTTGCTGCATTAGTTGAATGCATAGTATATACATCTAAAAAAATAAAACTTTATTCTCTAGATTAATCAACCTAGAAAGTGAGAGAGGAAGTTTCCACTTTTCTAATATGTGTCTAAGCTATGGCTTTCACTCATCACTCTAAATGATTAAAAAAATCCTAATTGTATTATAGCAACCCTAAACAGTTTAATATATTTTATTTATTTATTTATTTTGAATTATAATAATTTCCTTATTGAAATGATCCCATGGAGCGTAATTATCTTGAACTCTTTTATTTGAAGGATTATATTTGAATTCCTTCTTGTCATGTACAAGAAAACTTTATAAAGAACGTTTGGATATGATTCGAGTGATTACATGTAGCTCTAGAACTGTGTAAAGGTCATAAATATGAGTGCACAGGCTGTCCGGTTGGAGCGAAGGAATTCAGTACGCGTAAACTCACGCTTTTCATTTTTTCAGTACGCCATGTACAATGCAAACCACAGAGGTTGCGAAGGTAGCTTCATTGATACGTTTGCAGACATTCTTATTTAACCATCTATGTGTGGTTCCCTTCAGAAATCTAATGATCAGCTACAGAGTACAAACTGTTTCAATTCACAGTTACTTACCCTTCCCTTATAATTGATATTCTGTGGCATTGGGCATTAATTGTTTAGACTGTAATAGACATGAAGCAATGCATAAGAAGTATGGGATTATAAGAGGGAGCAAGAGATGTGAGAAAGAAGAGTCGACTGTGGATCGCCATTTTCGTGATGAGAAAAGGATTGTTAAAGCGTAAGACATTATTGCAGGAAGATTTGCAGGTATTGAGAAATAGAGAATTTAACGTGTTCATAAAGAACTTGCAGTTGTTTCATCGACATCGCATGACCATATGATCTCCTCATGGATTTTGCCTTTGGACTATAATTTTTCATGCTCCAACATCCCTGCAAGTCCACCATTACATTTCACAAAGAGGAGGCTTATTACTGCTCATCACTAGGCTCCGGAAAATGAATCCAGTACTTTTTGTTGCATCTTCTTTGTTGGCACATATGAATACCATCAAGTCTTTTGAGGGGGTGAGCAACATGGAGACCTACTAGTTGGCTCAAGGAGAGGAGTTGAGTACATCTGAGCTTGAAGAAGAAGCAGTGCAAGAAAATAAAGAAGCAGGGGAATTTATTGATAGGTTTTATAAACAAACTCCAATTCTAGTACCAAGTTTCTCTGTTAGAGTACCAAGATATGCTTTCCAGGGGTGCTAATTGAGTTGAGGAGTTATAATTACTTTTATTAGAGTTGAGTTGAGGAGTTATAATTACTTGTATTAAAAACTCTAAGGTGCCATTTGTAAGCAATATTGTAATTCGGTTTGGCTATAGAGGAGAATTAGGATTCTTTGAAATTATTACCAGTCATTAAATTCCATGTTTAAACTTATTCTTTGTTGAGGGGAATTGACATTGGCTATTTTTCCAGAATTTTATAATATTACTACATTATGCAGATCACATTAATTTTGAAACGTTATAAATGATTATTGCGTATGTTCTTTGTTTTCTAAAATGGAAGAAATGTTGTGGTAACAACATAATTTCTTATTGAACCCCAATAACATCCACAATGCACAATGATTATGAAATGGTGTTGACCTAGTGAAATTTTGTATGGATTTTGACTTGAGTTAAGAAAAAGTAGCTGGCATGAAATCACCCTTTCTTTCAGTTCCTTCTCTCTGAGAATTGCTCAAATACTCTATCCGTTAATTTATAACGGAAAGAACCATTGTTATTTTGGAGAAACATGACGTGTATAATAAAAGCATAATTAGCATAAATGGTTGGTTATTAATGCCTTAACAGTACTGTTACGACAGAACATCTAGATCCAATTTTCACTTCATTGAACAAATGTGAATATTATGGTAAATCATTAAAACTTGGACAGGGAAAGAGAAAAATTAGATGAAAATGTGGACACAAAATGAGCAAAAAATTGATGCAAAAATAGAGCTAAAAAATGGTGCAAAAATGGGGATAAAAATGCAATGTTGGATACAAAATTAGTTGAAAAAAGTGATTCTAAACTTGGTGCAAAAACATATGCTAGAGTGAATGCAAAAAATTGCTCAAAATTGAAGATAACTTTAAACACAAAGGTGGACACAACACATGGTTTAACATACTATGTAAATTTAGCTGCTCAAAAGGATGCAAGATTGGATGCAAGAAATGGTGTTAAAAATGATGCAAAATTGGATGCAACAAATGATGAAAAATGTTATGTGAAAAGAGAGAAAAATCAAATGTAAAAATGGATGCAAAAAAATATACAAAAATAAATACAAAATTTGGTGTTAAATCAGAGTCAAAATATGGTGCAAAATTGAATGCAAAAAATTGTGCAAACAAAATGTTAGGAAACCAACATAAAAAAAATAAATAGAAAAGATAGATCAACTCCTTAGAATTTAGCCTCTTCTAATGAGAAACCTCCTTTACATTACAAAAATGAACAATTCTTAGATGATAGAAATGACTAAAAAGGGGTCAGAGTATAATCAAGCGGACATAACAGTAATAACATAACGTTGCAAAAATAACATTAGTGGGTTTCTATGAGGCATACTAATAACAATATGAGGACAATAGGGGCACAATAATAACAATAAGGGATACAACAGTAATGGAGGAATCTTCAGTGGCATGTTCCGGATTTTCCCAGTTTAGTGTGTTCATTCTGTCGAAGTTTCAAACCCCAAAGGGGGTCCATCATCAATCAGATAGAATATGATTGAAATCTTGATTGAGAGAAGAGTCTTTTGACCTAGACATAAATAAGCTAAAAACCTAATTTTATAAAGAAGCTCACACTTTTTTGTTTATCTTAATTTCTAATTATTTTAATTTTAATTTCAATTTTAATTTTAATTTTAATTTATTAATTT
>APFE031585752.1:11553-22767 GCA_000404065.3 Pinus taeda | reverse complement strand
AATTTAATTGAATTAACAAGATATAACATGTTATTATAAATAAAATAAAATTAACAAATTAACTAATTAAATTTAATTAAATAGGACTAACAATGAAAATTGAAGGGAATAATGGAAAATAAAATTAAAATTAATAAATTAAAATTAAAATTAAAATTGAAATTAAAATTAAAATAATTAGAAATTAAGATAAACAAAAAAGTGTAGGCTTCTTTATAAAATTAGGGTTCTTAGCTTATTTATGTCCAGGTCAAAAGACTCTTCTCTCAATCAAGCTTTCAATCATATTCTATATGATTTGTCCTAATGATGGACCCCCTTTGGGGTTTGAGACGTCGACAGAATGAACACGAAACTGTGGAAAATCTAGAACATGCCACTACAAATAACTACCGCAGAAGTCTAAAATGGGGGAATCACTAGTATTATAGGGGCCTAGCATGCCCCTCTCCTTCCAAAAATCATTGTCCTCAACGCTTGAGTATTTCTGGATGCTTCTATATAAAATTCTCATCCTCCCATGTGGAATCTTCAGTGGATAAGTTCTTCCACTTGATGAGATACTCCGAAATTGATTGATTTCGTAGATGTCAAGTTCTTTTTTCTGTGACTGCTTCCGGTTCCAATATGATTTTTCCTTCCTCGTCAAGTTCTGGCAATATTGTTTGAACTGGGATCTTGTCACCTATAACCTTCTTTAAACATGAAACATGGAAAACTGGGTGCACTCGGGAAGCTGTAGGAAGCTCCAACTTGTATGCCATGGTACCAATCTTTCGCAACACCTTGTACGGACCATAATACTTTGGTGATAATTTATTATCCTTCTTAGCTTGCTTGAGGGACATTTGTTTATATGGTTGTAGCTGTAGGAATACCCAGTCACCTACATGAAAACTTCTTTCACTGTGATGTTCATCTGCCTGTTTATTCATTCTATTCTGTGCCAATGTGAGGTTATCCTTTAAGAGTTGGAGAATTTGTTGTTGATGCTTGATGTGATGTTCCACTACTTGAATCTTATAATTTTCTCTTAAATATGATGTGATGGATGGTGGATGATATCCATAAAGTGCCATAAATGGGGTCATTTTTGCTGCAGTATGGAAGGAAGTGTTATACCACCATTCAGCCAGAGGCAACCATTTGACCCATTGTGTCTGTTTATAAAATACAAAGCAACGAAGATATCCTTCCAAACATTTGTTTACTATCTCAGTTTTCCCATGAGATTGAGGATGATAAGATGAGCTATGAGCTAACTCAGTACCAAGACAAGAAAATAATTATGTCAAAAAATTTCCAGTGAAAATGGGATCTCCGTCGCTTACAGTAATCTTTGGGTTTCCAAGTAGCTTTTTATTTGTTTCCATAAATGCAGTAGAAACTGTACTGGCTTTAAATGGATGTGATAATGCAAAAAAGTGTGCATACTTGGTAAGTCTGTCAAATACCACCATGGTGACACTCTTTCCTTCTGACTTTGGTAAACCTGTGATAAAATCCATTGAAACCTCCTCCCAACGTTGGCCTGGAATGGATAAAGGTTGTAATAGATTTTTGTAAATACTTTCCCTTGATTCGATGACTTTCGAAAGCAATGGGTCTTTCATCTTGCATTAAAACAACATCAATTCCATTTCCTGAAGCATCATATTCCACAATAAAGGATTTTTTGAAGTCCAGCGTAGCTAAGACCGGAGCTTGGCACATTTCCTCTTTAAGATGTTCGAAGACCTTTGTTGCTTCTAGAGTCCATGAAAATGCATCTTTCTTCAATAATGTTGTTAGAGGTGTTGCTATTCTCCCATAATTCTTAACAAACTTGTGATAATACCCTATCAACCCGAGAAATCCTCACAGATACTTTATGGATGTGGAGATTTTCCATTCCTTAATGGCTTTAATTTTGCTAGGGTCTACCTTAACACCTTCATGAGATACAATATGAACCAAGTATTCCACCTCTTGTACTTCAAAGAAACATTTGGAGCTTTTTGCATATAATTGTTTCTCCTTCAATAGTTTGGGCACCGTGTCAACATGTTCAACATGATCCTTCCAAGACTTGTTGTAGATTAGTATATCATCAAAAAATACTAACACAAATTTTCTAAGGAAGGGTTTGAAGATGGAATTCATCAAATCTTGAAACGTAGAAGGTGCATTGGTAAGGCCAAAAGGCCTGACCAAAAATTCATAATGACCCTCATGAGTTCTAAATGTTGTTTTTGGAATGTCTTTAGTATTCATTCTGATTTGATGATATCCTGAACGAAGATCCAACTTGGTGAAGTAAATTGATCCATGCAATTCATTCAATAATTCATCGATGACAGGAATGGGAAATTTATCTTTAATAGTGAGCTTGTTGAACTCCCTATAATCCGAACAAATGCACCATGATCCATCCTTCTTATGCACCAATACTACTGGATCAGAGAAAGAACTTTGACTAGATTGAATTATACCAGACTCTAACATTTCTGCAACCATACGTTCAATTTCACTCTTTTAGGCATAGGGATATCTGTATGGCCTGATGTTTGGAGGAACAGTTCCTGGAATCAAATGAATAGCATGATCATGATCACAAATAGGTGGGAGACCTTTGGGAGTCTCAAATACCTTGGAATGATTTTCCAAGACTTTTTGGAGATCTGGAGAAATATATGATTTTGATGTGGGAACCTCTAGTGAACATAATTGTGCAATTACAACCTCATTGTTCCTTGTTTAGAAGCTTTGTCATACCATTAGAGCTAATTATATTTCCCAGTTTCCTTGCAATGCCTCTTAATTCAACTTCCTTTCCTTCCACACAAAATTTCATGAAAAGTTCTTGAAAATTAAAAGCTATTTTACCCAAGGATTTTAACCATTGAACTACTACTACAACATCAACACCACCCATTGGAATGGAAAGCATTGGGCTATTCAATACATATTCTCCCATGGATAGTTTGATATTATGGCACTTTCTAAAGCAATTTATGGTTCCTCCACTTGCAACCATCACTTGACACTCTGGTGTTGAATATATGAAGCAATTCAACTCCTTTGCTATATTACATTGAATAAAATTATGGGTACTTCCCGAATCAACCAACACTATTACCTTTTTCTTCTGATATGTCTTTCTATTTTGATAGTTTGAGGAGTGGTAATTCCATCCAATGCATTACAAGATATGGTGGGATTCATTTCTTCTTTATCTAGGGTTTATTCCTAGAGCATATCATCTTCTTTTGAAATTTCTTGTTCATTTTCTTCCTCCTCTTCACAATCTATGTAGAATAATTTCTTCTCAACACATTTATGACCTTTAGTGTATTCGCTATCACAATTGTAACAAAGCCCTTTTACTCTTTTTTCTTTCCAATTTTTGTGGTGTCAACCTTGTAGGTTGTGGAAGGCTAGGGGCAACACCATTTCCATCTTTATAGTTGTGAGTGGTAGGCTTCCTAGTTGCCATAATTTTTCTTTCCATTTTTCTTGCTAACCTGAATGCCTTCTCCAATGAATCAGGTTCCCAAAGGCGAACATCATGTTAGGTATTCTCCTTTAAATTTCCCATGAACACATCAATCATATGATCCTCTGGAATATCGTTTACCCTTATGTTCAATTTTTGGAAGTCCTCAATGTGCTCCATTGAACCCTTTTGTTTGAGATTTATCAATTGGCTAAAAAAGATGTTGCTTTTCAATTTTTGTATCCTCATAATATGCTATCATTTCTTCCATAAAAATCGCCCGAGTGACAATTTTCTTACGAGAGAAAAACCATCAATACCATACAAACTGATTTGGTTCCAAATATAAAGTTGCAATACACAGCTTTTGTGTGTTTTGCACATTATGGAGATCGAAAAAATGCTCCATCTATAGTATCCATTTTTGAGATCCTTGCCATCAAACTTCCTCATATCGATTTTTGGAACATGGTGGGTCTTCAATCCAACATTAGAGTTTATTAAATCATGGTTAACATTTCTTTTGTTCTCACCGTTAATTTCCTTTACTACCCTTTCACCATTAGTGACCATTTCTTGTAGCAACTTATTCAAATTTATATTCAATTCTTCCATATTATCATCCATGCCATTCATCTCAGCATCCATGCCATTCATCTTAGCTTCAAATTCATCCATCTTAACTTGGATGTCATTCGTATTAGCTTCCATGCTATTCATCTTGGCTTCATTTACCTTTAGTGAGACTGAAATTTGTTGTACTTGGTCTTGTAATTTTGATATATCATGTTGTATTTCTTCCTCTTCTTCATGAGTCATCCTAGATATTTAAGGTTTCTTACTAGGTGTTTCCATTTTATTTCTTCATAGCATTAATTAATGCTAATAATTCTTCACTATTCCCTTTGAATTCCTTCATACTAATTCTTCAATTCAATCTTATGCAAAATTTAAAAAAAAACTACACACCTTTTTTTTCACTTTGTAAGAGCTTGATATTGAATCTATTGTATCTCTGTAACTGCGGATCTCGAATATCTAAAATATCATCCTTTGATAGCCCTTTGAGTCCTCTTTCCAACCCCCCAAGTCTGATCAAGATTGGATTCTTCAAGGAAGAGTTATGCCAAATCTCCCACGATGACCTAATTATAGACTAGTTCTGTAGAATGAACTTGTACAATGTGGCACGTGTCCCTGTTTTGACCTTAGTACCTGAAACCGATACACAGATAACTACAGCTCATCCTCTTTCTAAAAATTCTTACAAAATTTCAATATGATGCTCAAAAAAACAGTTATGACAATTTTCCCCAAGTCACCTATTTGGAATGTAATTCGGGAGTCTGCAAAAACCCTAACTTCCTCAGATCATATCTCTACAAATATAGTGAGACAAGCTCTGAAATTCAAACCCAAAGTTTAGAACGATTTCATCTCAAATGGGATTTTTTTGTAGCTTTTGAAACGGCATAGAAAAAGTTACAGTGAAAATACCACGATGGCCTGTTTAGAGAAGAAAAAGCCTAGAGTCCAAAGCTCTGATACCAAATGTTAGAAAACCAATTCAAAAAAAGATAGAAAAGATAGATCAACGCCTTAGAATTCAACCTCTTTGAGGGGGAAACATCCTTTAAATTACACAAATGAACAATTCTTCGATGATACAAATGACTAAACCTCCCTTCTATATATAGGAGTCTAAGGGGTCACAATATAATTAAGCCACCATAATAGTAATAACATAAGGGCACAAAAATAACAATAGTGGGTTTCTATGGGGAATACTAATAAAAATATGGGGAAAATAGGGGCATAATAATAACAATAAGGGATACAATAACAATAGAAATGGGGGAATCACTAGTATTATAGGGGCCTAACAAAAAATCACAAAAACTGGTGCAAGACTAGATGCAAAAATAGGTACAAAATTAGTAGCAAAAACTAACATAAGACTAGATGCAAAAATCATGAAACACTAGATACAAAAAATGACACAAACTAGATGCAAAAAATCAATAAATCAAATGAAAAATATGGTATATAACTCGATGCAAATTATGGCACAAAACTGGAAGCAAAGAATGACACAAAAAAGGAAGCAAAAAATGTTGAAAAAATAGATGCAAAAAATGGTGCAAAACTAGAAGAAAAAATGTTTTAAAACCATATGCAAATACTGGTGCAAAATCTAATGCAAAAGAGGATGGAAATTTTGCGTAAAAAAGGATGAAAAAATTTGCATTTTAAAAAATGTAAAATAGCACTAGGTAGCTCATCCCAATTGGAAACAAATGCACTAAAATCAAGCACTAAATCAGGCATAAATTGCATGTTTTTTTGTATTTGTGTGGAAAGAAGCCATGTAGAAGGATTACAATGCTCTCATCAAGAATAGGACTTGGAATTTGGTGGGTCCTCCATTGAAAAGAAACCAATTCACTGTAGGTGGGTCTATAAGAACAAGTACAAATCAAATGGGTCACTAGACAAATATAAGGTGAGTCTTGTTGTGAAAGGATATGCAAGAAATAAGGCATAAACTATGAGGAAACCTTTGCCCCAACAACAAAATGGGCCACCATTCATGCATTGTTTGTTGTGGTAATACATAATAGGAGGAAGGTTCAACACATGTTGCGAAAGACAATCTTCTTGAATGGATACTTTCAACTAGAAGGATTTTCTATGAAGGTTCAAGGACATAAGGTATGCAACCTCATCAAATTTATATATGACATAAAGCAAGCACCTCATGGAAAAGTTTTTTTCCCAAGAAAAATATCCATAATTTCATTCATAATAAAATGATGAGGTTACATTTTGCATATAACTATAAGAGTCTATTCTTGAACTATCCCAACAACAACTTTTCATTTTAGCTCACCAACCGATAAAGAACAAATAAAACAGAGCATATATCATCCAAAAAACATGTCCTCAATGGGAGAAATATTAAATTTCCTTATACAACATAAATATATCTAAAAAAAACCATTTGAATGACAAACCGTCCATGAGAGAAAGCAAATACAAAGAAGTATATGTAGAAACAAAAATCTAAGCCTTCCAAAAACTGAAGATTTTTTGTTGCACTGTACATTGATAGTAAAATGGAAAAACATCATACAAGGCCTATATGACCCCTTTGTATAAAAGTTGGACCTGTCCCTATGAGTCTGTGATAAAATTGTCAACTATAAATAACAAGAACAAACTAACAAAATCAAATGAATTTTGCATGAGAATATGTGTAGGCCCCTATGTATCAATAATTGTCAACAGTTGGCACTGAGATATGATAACGTTATGGATGATGTAAGTGTTCAAGTGATTGATCATTGACGTGTTTCATTATTTCCCAAAGATCCTTTTCCATATGGAGGACATCTTTTGACAAATTGTCAGCAGCATGATTCCTTTCCCATAAATATGTGAGCAAGATAAATACGTGGAAGTATTAGTAATAGGTTTTATCTCCTTTATGATATGTCTAAGGAAGATATTCCTACATGGAATAATGACATTAAGACAATTTATAGATAGTATGGAATCCCCAAAAATGTGAATTTGAGTACAACCCTTCACTTTTGGAAACAAGAGTAGGTTTTTGCATGTTATAAGTTCAACTTGGTTATTAGTCCTAGGTCCCAAACCCATATTGAATTTGAAACTATGATTTGGTAAAATAAATAAAATGAACCATCTTCCATAGATCTGTTGAATATTAATTTCAAGCATTTTAATATTCATTATGCAACTTTAGTTATCAATAAAGTTGGAAAAATTGTTGTATAATTGATTTAATTTTTATTATATTACATATTTGTTGGATTTTGTCACCTATCTCGTTTTAGTTGTGATTATATTTATGATTGTTATGATTTTATCTACTTAGAAAATCTTTAGGACATTTTAGGCCTAGTTGGATTTCAGATTCTCCCCAACTAAATGATTCAAGTAAATGATTGTAAAACCCATATTTAAATTTTCATTTATATCAACATATTTTATTCATATCATTCAAAACTAAACATACCAAACTAACTTATGCACATACCTAGTTTTCCTAGTCGATGTTGATTCTCACATGACATCTCTCTATGGCCAAGTCCAAGTCCTGCGCTCCACATACCCAAATTGACTAGTTCCTCCACGCTTATCTAGGATCAACCCCTCCAGCTCCCAGACCCAAAGATTAAGATTGAAGTCTTCAAGCCCCCATTCCCTAAACTCCAATAACAATTCCCAAGTCCCATATGTCTATAGTCAAAACTAGAGCCCAAGGCTCGTCCCCCAATTTTTCTTTCAGAAACATAGCTTCTTCCCGGAGCTTCTTAATCTTTTCCATTCTCCAAGCCCAAAAAAAGAACCCCTTTCTTCTCCAATTTGATTCCTTTTAAAGGGAAGGTTTCTTCTTGCCAAAGAAATTCCCCACCCAACATTGACATTATCCAAAAAATGTATATTTTAATACCCCAATTGGACACCTTTATTTTATTTAAGTATATATTAATGAGCTCTCTAGTCGGTTATGGGTCTCTTTAAATAAAATATGTATTTATTAGAGCTACTTTTATTTCTCATTAATTTAATTAAGTCAGGACATTGACCCTTTTGAATAAAATACGTAGTTATAGGATGAACTCTTATTTATGGTTAATTTATTTTGAGAAGATCACTGGTCATTTCGATAATCCTTATGACTTTCCACCTATTTCATTTATGCCATGTATCCTTTTCTTATTATAATAATAGTTTATTATTTAATTAAAATTCTATTAATGAATCTTAACTTAATATATCTTATCATATTCCTTGATAATTAGGTATTGATTAATGTTTTAATAATTAATTCATTTACCCTATACTTAGGTATTTTATTTAATCAACTAGTGTATATACTAATGTGGTGCATGCACATGTAGCTATCATATTCATGTCTTGTATCCATGCTTAGTAATCATATTCCATCAATAACTTAATATGGGACATTACAATAATTATGTGTCTAAGATTGTTTATCCATCTTGAACCAAAGCTTATTATATTTATTTGCTTCATTACATTGTTTAAAATACTTACAATATTAAAAATATAATATATATATATATTTTAAAAATATCTATGCCCAAACTTAACTTATAATTTTCTCTGATAAGAATATTACACATTAAAATTTTCCTTATAAGATTTATCCATTAGTTCAAGTTCAAAGGTAATGAAGCAAATGAGGATAAATCCATATTTGCTTCATTACATTTCAACTTGAACTAATGTGGCATGATACATTTGAACTTAAACTAATATGACATGACACATTTGAACTTGAACTAATGGATAAAACCTATAAATAAAATGTTCATGTGTAATTTTCATATTAGAAAGAGTTACAAGTTGAGCTTGGACATACATGTATTTTAAATATTAAAAAAAAAAAAATTGGAAATGTTTTTTTTTATAATTTTATTATTTTTATTACTTTTACATCTGAGTTGACATTATGTTTTATTGTGGAAAAGGAATGGGGGATGGTATTTTTTGGCAGTGGCTCTGTAGTCTGAACTAGGTTTGAGTTAGGGTTTGGCTGCTATAACCATGGTGGGACGCAGAGGAGGGAGTTCTGCTCCCTCCTACAGTCAAGTAGCTGCGAACAGATTCAAGGGAGTTGGCCAGTATCGCTTCAAGAAACCAACAAAGGTGACAAATGAGGATATTAACACAGGAAATATCAGACCTCATGGACATGAAGAGAATCACGAGGAAGATAGCAGGGAGAAGAGGACAGGGGGTAGCAGTCAGAAAGTTGCACCTATGAGTGCGACAGGGGTCTGTAAACCCAAGTCGACCATTATTCTTTGAGTAAATGACCCAGTGCTACAGGTGCATAGAGATCACATGGCAAAACCCATGGTTATATGCAAATTTATGGGGATTTGGCCGACGGAGAAGGATTTGCACACATGGATAAGGAACCACTAGAAACCAAAGGGAGAAATAAACCTTCACCTTAGGTCCAAGGGCTTCTTTATGGTGGTGTTCACAAGATTAGAGGATAAAGACAGAGTGTTCAAGGGAGGACCCTATTTTTATGCTACTCCAGGCCTTTACATGCGACCATGGATGATGAATTATGTCCCAGAACGAGAAACGTCCACGTCGGTACTGGTATGGATAAGAGTTTACTCCCTTCCTTTAGATTATTGGTTGTTGGAGTCTCTAAAGGCTATCAACAACAATCTAGGGCATTTTATAAAGATATCAAATTCGACTCTAAGAGGCAAATACACTTCCTTCACTCAGATTTGTGTGGAAATGGACTTATTTGGGGCACTTCCGGATGAGATCATTTTAGAAGTGTATGATGAAGAATGGGTGCAGGCGGTGGACTATGAACATGTCCCATTTAGGTGTTGTAACTGCCATGAACACGGGTAACTATACAAATACTTCACATCAAACAAACTGGAGAGTAACACAAAAGCCACCACAGGGAAATATCCCTAGGGTTTCACTAAGGTGGGGGGTAAAGGGAAAATAAATGAGAATAGGCAACAGAGCCACAATAGTTTCAAGATCTTAGAAGAAGAAGAAGTTGGAAACAACGGGGAAAACCAAGAATCAGAGACTAATCCCACTGAGAAGGAAAGGGATGCTAGCATGGAGGATATACCAGAGAACAGCCAGCAAAAGAATGATCTACCGAGCATTATGGAGCTCATTAGGGACCATGAGATGACCCCAAGTGAGGCAGGAATGGAGGAACATGAACTGCAGGAGTTTCTAGAAAGGGAGAATTTAGATCTAGAAAAGTTTCTGGAGCAGGGAATTACCAAAGGGGTTGACTCCCTGCCAAAAGACGAGTTTGACAGGGTTCAACAAATCTTCCTATGGAATTCCCAATTGAAGGGTTTTGGAGTCAAAAGAAACCATGACAGCCAGGAGAATAGAGGGATGAAAACAATGGAGGAAACACTGGGGCACTCTTCCAAGAACCTGGGTAGGAAAAGAGGAAGAAAATGATAGAATGAGTTGTTGATCGAATGTGGGAAACTCATGATTAACTCAGGTAAGATGAGAGATCTCACCAGTTAATCCTTTACAAACCTTTCTTAATGAAGCTTACAACCTGAAACATTAGGGGTCTAGGAAGTAAAAGGAAACAAAGAAATCTTAGCAGTAGAATAAACAAAGAAAAACCACATATGGTTTTTATTCAGGAAACAAAGTGTTCGATGGACAAGATCATAGAAATACATAGAAAATGGTTAATCAATTACGAGTATCTAGAGGTTAAGGTAGATAACTCAATGGGGGGGGATTCTTACCCTTTGGAATCCCCACAAACTTGGAATCCTGGATGCTGAAGCGTCCAGGAACTATCTATCACTCGTGATTCAACCTTTGGTGATAAGGAGATCTACATGATTACAAATGTTTATGGTTGATCCAGGTGGATGTTGGTGGCCACCCACCTATCCCATTTGGAACCCCGCAACTGTCTCTTTCAGTTTTTCAGTTTCCTTAATTGTAGCACAACTTACTATTTTTAGCAGTTTTTCGGGTCCTGAACTTCCGGAGCCGTTTTGAGGCCCTAAACGACGTTTTTTGGGGAATCCGGGGGCAACATGGGTCCATGGAATGGATTGATGTTGCCCGTTCCAACAATGATAGTGCTCGAATAGATCTTTCTAATGAGCTATCATACGCGTCAAACAGAGATCATATGCCAAAGT